>JAEQBA010002271.1:0-36111 GCA_019434445.1 Phalangium opilio | reverse complement strand
CTTCTCATATTTCCGTTCTATTGGGTAGGCTTTTTTTCCCCGTTGTATTTTAGACCGACCCTATCAATCAGAATGTCTGTCCAATATTTCCCCCAAACCCTCTTTGCCGGACAATGGTCAAGTTTTATTGCGTTACGCGTTTGTATACGTACATTCTTTATATCGCTTGAGTGACGTTGATTCAATATTGGAGCAATAAAATAAGGAGATTTCGTCTGTGAAAAACTATCAGTATTGACAAAAGTAGATAGTTATAAGAACAAAAAGTGTACTTCATTGAAACTTGCTCGCGCGTCGAGAAGCCCTAACTCCTTTATCAACCAGAGTAGTGTCGACCCCCTCTGCGTATGATTATCTTCCCGACACAGGGAACAAGTATAGTACCAAAAGTTAACGTTTGGATCGCCAGCATCATGTACTGCTATCTATAAACCTATGACGACAACAAGCCCTTTACTGATTGCTATCGTCTACAGCCAAAGGCAGCTAGGGAATTGTTAATAAGGTGTACTTTTTGTTTTTATATCTATAGATTTTTGGTATTGATAGTGGTACCATAAGTTCATAAGTTATGTTCCATGATAAGTTTGTCAGTGGTTACAAACTGGAGCTTGTAATTTTGAAGTGATTGAAGTAGGTCATAGATTCAGGGTAAAGCGACATACGCCGCCTGGTGAGGCGCTGTCAAAGGCTTAGTAAGTTCAGACTAAATAGGACTTCCTACTAAATTAACCACCGAGTGTAGTTAATCAGTTTGAAAATAGGTCTATTATTGTGATGCATTGACAAGTCAGTGAGTGACTGTGAATTCCCTTGAGTTTTTCTTTCTTTGGGAAGTCCTTGTTTATATGATCGAAGATTTCACAATTCCGTGACGTTTGGTAACACCCATATTACAATATAATAGTTGTTGGCCCTTATATTGCCGGAATAAGAAAATGTAGAAAATTAAACTCAAAATATTTGTTTAGTTTAAAACCGAAATTAAACTTGTCTTTCCGACCGTGAAAGGATTTTTTCCTATATAGGTACTATTAATCAATACCGCATTAATTTGAAGTTATGTTTTACGAATATTGTCCACACAATGGACTGGTGTTTACTGAAAAGTGTGTTTTACCAATTATGGGGTGTTGGAATAAGGTCATATAAGGGTTGGGTATTTCATTTCTGACATTTTAGTATGCCTTTGTGGCAGTCCATAAGTTTAGCACCCTGTTATTTCACTGAAATTTAAATATTTTTTCTATACTATTTATGTTTAGTGTTATTTTGTTGACACTAATCTTCAGGAATGTTTAAAGACATATATTTGAGTATTATCTAACTTGAATTTCTCGAATTTTTATTTGGGTGTTCCATTTTCTGGCTGACTGTTCAAAGTTATAGGAAGGTGTTCCATTTTTAGGATAACTGTTCCAAGTTATCGGATGGGTGTGTTCCGTTTTAGAATTAACTGTTCAAAGTTATCCGAAGGGTGTGTTCCGTTTAGAATTAAATGTTCAAAGTTATCGGAAGTGTGTGTTCCGTTTTAGTGCTGACTGTTCCAAGTTAAAAAGGAGATGTACCATTTTGAGGTTGACTGTTCCAGGCTAGGGCTTTCATCTTGCTTTTTCTAAAACTCATTTTGCTGGAAATGTACGCTTCGTAGAAATCTGAAAATATCGACAATAGTTCAAACTTTATGTATAGGGCCTTTTTGTTGGCTTTAGAAAATTATTTGCCACTGACATATCTGATTATCCCAAAAATGTTTCAAGATATGGCTACTGACCATTTTTACTATTTTGTATTATTTAATGTTCTTAACTTTCATATATAACCATTTATGTTAGCATTTGTTAACTTTGGATTAATAGCGATGTCTAAAGAGTGTTTGAATATTTTGCCCAAACACTGAATTTTATCGAACCGACGTCTCTCCAATTTTGTTGTGAAATGTAAATTATGGTATATAAAAACACATTTTTGTTGCATGCCAGAGAAACATTGCAACGTTTACTATCAATCAATATTAATATTAGAGTCGGGTGACCAAAAAACAGACCGAAGTTGATATATGTCAACCACTTTATTAATATCTTTCTCTGTAAAATTCTTTTCTTGCAAAAATATCGGTCCCATTTTTTTAACCGAAAATATAAGAAAATTACCTTGTCCCAATATTTTGATGAATACCCGGGCCAAAAAAAATTGTCAAAAAGTCTTAAAATAGTTCAAAAGACATGATAGACATCAACCTTGGACTGGATACGAGCGCGTGTAAGTACACTGCAAAGGAGTCAAACATAAGTAAAGTCGGTCGCGTGCCCTGGTTTTTCAGGCAAGGCGCTCAAACTCCCTACTCTAAATGGGCTTCATTCATAAACCATTGTTAGACGCGGCTCGTGCCACCGCGCTGCACCGGATAATCTTAAGAATTATTGCGTCAGATGTTAGGTACCCCAAAATATTCGAGGGGCTTATCACTTTTGAGTTTGTCACATGTACACCAGTCAAGTAATCTGATTTGCGTAGGTAGTTTATCAATATAATGCCAGGACTATGTGTAGTACACCTAGATTACGCGAAATACGTCCAGATTACTCTGTGTACATCTAGAGTACGTCTAATTTACGTTGTGTACATCGAGAGGTTACGCCAAGTACGTCGTTATTACGTCAAGATTACTGGCGGGAGTACGTCGCTATTACGTCAAGATTACCGCCTTGAGTACGTCGCTATTACGTCAAGATTACCGCCTTGAGTACGTCGCTATTACGTCAAGATTACCGCCTTGAGTACGTCGCTATTACGTCAAGATTACCGCCTTGAGTACGTCGCTATTACGTCAAGATTACCGCCTTGAGTACGTCGCTATTACGTCAAGATTACCGCCTTGAGTACGTCGCTATTACGTCAAGATTACCGCCTTGAGTACGTCGCTATTACGTCAAGATTACCGCCTTGAGTACGTCGCTATTACGCCAAGATTACCGCCTTGAGTACGTCGCTATTACGCCAAGATTACCGCCTTGAGTACGTCGCTATTACGCCAAGATTACCGCCTTGAGTACGTCGCTATTACGCCAAGATTACCGCCTTGAGTACGTCGCTATTACGCCAAGATTACCGCCGTGAGTACTTAGCGACGTACTCACGGTGGTAATCTTGACGTAATAGCGATCAGGTCAAGATTACCGCGAGGACGTCGCTGTTACGTCAAAATTACCGCCGTGAGTACGTCGCTGTTACGTCAAAATTACCGCCGTGAGTACGTCGCTATTACGTCAAAATTACCGCCGTGAGTACGTCGCTATTACGTCAAAATTACCGCTGTGAGTACGTCGCTATTACGTCAAAATTACCGCCGTGAGTACGTCGCTATTACGTCAAGATTACCGTCGTGAGTACGTCGCTATTACGTCAAGATTACCGTCGTGAGTACGTCGCTATTACGTCAAGATTACCGTCGTGAGTACGTCGCTATTACGTTAAGATTACCGTCGTGAGTACGTCGCTATTACGTCAAGATTACCGTCGTGAGTACGTCGCTATTACGTCAAGATTACCGTCGTGAGTACGTCGCTATTACGTCAAGATTACCGTCGTGAGTACGTCGCTATTACGTCAAGATTACCGTCGTGAGTACGTCGCTATTACGTCAAGATTACCGTCGTGAGTACGTCGCTATTACGTCAAGATTACCGCGAGGACCTCGCTATTACGTCAAGATTACTGCGAGGACCTCGCTATTACGTGAAGATTACGCGAACTATGTCGAAATTACGCGGTATACTTCGAATTTATGCCGAAATTTCGCCGAGACTTCTTGGAGTACAGAGATTACAACAACCTAGATTACGCTAAATAATTACCCCGAGATTCGAAGAAGTACAAAGATTACTTAATCATTTCTGTCTGAACATATACACACACCGACTAGTCTTAGTGAGCAGCCCCTCGCTTAAATTTGAATGTTTCCTAGGACCCTACATAGTAAGGAAATAATGCCCATTGTTAAACCGCCCACCAGGTCTTATTCCGCAATCAATGCGTGAGGGAATTTTTGAACCAAAATTGGGTCACTGACTTTACCACCACCACCACCACCGGGGCTCGTGCCGTACCGCGTGTACCGTTGTCCTTGACAGAGTTTAGACCGAGGTTTATGTTCCTTAGGTATTACTATACACCGTTTGTTGACCTTTGTTATTTATTATTTAACAGACACGGTTTATAGTGAGTGACTTTAGCTCGTAGCTAGAAACCTTGACACGGAGATGTGGGTCATGGGCTCAAAATATTGGGCAGATGAAGACATTAAGAAACTGTATGACTATCGGACCCTCGTTTTCTTAATGGACCGGCTGCTGCTACTTAGTTGCTTGCTGATGTCTTTTGATGTATCTTGGGTCAGGGTTTTTTCAGTTTATTATTTGGTGGTGATAACTTGATAAATTTGTTTTTTTTTGGAACATTTGGCGGTTATTTTGGGCCATTTATGGGGCGTTTCTTCAGCGTGGCCTTATTATTTATTGGGTCTTTATTTATTTAACAAGGTTGTTTGCCAGGGATACAGCTTTTATTAGAAAATTGGTCTAAAATGTTGTAGAATTTGGAAATTGGTCTAAAATGTTGTATAATTTGGAAATTGGTGTAAAATGTTGTATAATTTTGGAAATTGGTGTAAAATGTTGTATAATTTGGAAATTGGTGTAAAATGTTGTATAATTTTGGAAATTGGTGTAAAATGTTGTGGATTTGGAAATTGGTGTAAAATGTTGTATAATTTTGGAAATTGGTGTAAAATGTTGTATAATTTTGGAAATTGGTGTAAAATGTTGTATAATTTTAGAAATTGGTGTAAAATGTTGTATAATTTTAGAAATTGGTGTAAAATGTTGTATAATTTTGGAAATTGGTGTAAAATGTTGTATAATTTTGGAAATTGGTGTAAAATGTTGTATAATTTTGGAAATTGGTGTAAAATGTTGTATAATTTTGGAAATTGGTGTGGAATTTGGAAATTGGTGTGGAATGTTGTGGAATTTGGAAATTGGTGTGGAATGTTGTAGAATTTTTAAATTGGTCTAAAATGTGCTAGAATATGGAAATTGCATGGTCTAAAATGTGCTAGAATATGGAAATTGCATGGTCTAAAATGTGCTAGAATATGGAAATTGCATGGTCTAAAATGTGCTAGAATTTGGAAATTGGTCTAAAATGTGCTAAAAATTTGGAAATTGGTCTAAAATGTGCTAGAATATGGAAATGGGCGTAAAATGTGCTAGAATATGGAAATGGGCGTAAAATGTGCTAGAATATGGAAATGGGCGTAAAATGTGCTAGAATATGGAAATGGGCGTAAAATGTGCTAGAATATGGAAATTGGTCTATAATATTGTGGAGTATGAAAATTGGTCTAAAATGTTGTGGAGTATGGAAATTGCTCTAAAATGTGCTAAAATATGGAAATTGCTCTAAAATGTGCTAGAATATGGAAATTGCTCTAAAATGTGCTAGAATATGGAAATTGCTCTAAAATGTGCTAGAATATGGAAATTGCTCTAAAATGTGCTAGAATATGGAAATTGCTCTAAAATGTGCTAGAATATGGAAATTGCTCTAAAATGTGCTAGAATATGGAAATTGCTCTAAAATGTGCTAGAATATGGAAATTGCTCTAAAATGTGCTAGAATATGGAAATTGCTCTAAAATGTGCTAGAATATGGAAATTGCTCTAAAATGTGCTAGAATATGGAAATTGCTCTAAAATGTGCTAGAATATCTCCAATCTTAACTTGAAAAAAAGTGTCCCTTGTGGCAAAATGTCATAGAAATTACATTTTCGATTCAAAATCGATTACCCATAGAACATCTCCCTTATTTTATGCATGCAGACTAATCAGAAACACCCTTAATATCACATCCCTTTATTGAAGTAATTTCCCAGTAACAAGTTGATTAATTACTAACAGAACATGGCTCAAAAAAGCTGTAAAATTAATTCCTGCACATAACACGTACAATACCGTCACGTAATTCTCAGCGCCTCTAAAGTATAACCTCATTAACTTGCTGCCTTATTCACGAATGACTTTGAAATAATTCGAAATAGTTTGACCCAGGCACCAATAATAATCATGCACCCACTATTATATTATATCAAAAATATTTTAATGGCCTTCTGCCATGTACACACATACAATTACAAACTCTCTTGTCTGGCTGAATCTTGCTCTAGATTTTGAGAAGGGCAGTGAATATTTTAACCTTCATTGTGGGAGCAGATTGCATTGCACCCTAGGGGATGGACGTCACGTCAGCTCCCTCGCTTCTAAAAGATCAGGGTGGAAAAGATTACCATGGATCATAAGTTTATAAGATATGTTCCTGCCATAAGTATGACCACGGATAGATTTAATTTTAGAAGTAGGAATGGAGAACAGAGTAATCTGGGTGCGCGTCAAAGTCCCGGAACCCCTTCCACGGGACGGGGGGGTATGAAAAAAGAGGCGGGTCATAGCGACAGAGGTAAAAAGGAATTACGTATTTTTCGCCGTCCCCGTCAGCAACGTCATAAAAACGTAGTTTAAGTGAGATAATAAGATAATTTAAACTTTTCGTTACGTGTTGGAGGGAGGGGCTCTATACTGGGCTATGAGTCGGACTGAAGTAAATACTAACCGTTCTCCATTCCTGCTTCTAAAAGTAAATCTATCCCTGGTACAGTCTAAATAGGAGGATGCATGGAAGTCTTTAATTATCTTATTATCTAACTTAAACTAAGTTTTGATGACGTTGCTGACGGGGACGGCGAAAAATACGTAATTCCTTTTTACCTCTGTCGCTATGACCAGCCTCTTCTTTCATACCCCCGCCCCAACCGTCACGGGGAAGAGGGTCCGGGACTTTGAAGCGCGCCCACATAACTCTGTTCTCCATTCCTGCTTCTTAAATTACATCTATCCCTGACTTTACTAAGACCAAATTTGACAGCAGCGCCTCACCAGGCGTACGTCGCTTTACCCTGAATCTATGACCTACTTCAATCACTTCAAAATTACAAGCTCCAGTTAGTAACCAGAATTTACAAACTTATGGAAGGGACATATCTTATGAACTTATGCGGGGACTTTAATGGGCCCCCGCGACACCCAATTTGAATAAATGTCCCTGCCCCTGCCCCTGTCTGGTATAAGCGTGTCTATACAGCCGCTTTTTGGGGGGAGGGACCCGTTGGTTTAAAATTCAAATACGTTCAGGGGTTATAACACCGTTTCAGAATACGATTTTATTGATAAAGTATTTAATAAGCAAGCCTTCAAAGTTGACACATTTTCCATAGCAACCAGTTATGCAAATGAGTTTATGCAAAGTTATAAAAGGGGGTCAGGAGTTAATTTAGGAGGTGAAATGTAATTTTCATATTATGTAAATTTTTGTAATTAGGTATTTTTACTTTTCAGCGTACTCGGAATTTTCCTTTCAGTGGGACTGTAGCTATGTTTATATTTTAAACACTTTTACTTGTTAAGTACTGTGTTTAAAATCGATAGCAATTTAAATTAGTTATTTTGGCTAACCGACCGACGCACGTGGTGTATTAAGGGACTTGAAAGCAGGAAGAGTTTACTGTCTATGTAGATACAAACGCTAAATTAACCTTTATCGTCTGTAAATTACCGGTAATTTACCAAATACCGCGTAAATTACCGATTTATATCTTACCGTAATTTTAAAATGGTAAATTACTTAAATTACCGCGGTAATAAGCCTGTGAAAATATAAAATACCATAAATAAATTTCTATAATTTTTGTTATTCCAAAATTTTAATCGGTAATTTACCCGATAAATTACCGCGATAATAAGCGTGTGAAAATATAAAATACCATAACTTTCGGTAATTTTTGTTATTTCCAAAATTTTAATCGGTAATTTACCCGATAAATTACCGCGGTAATAAGCATGTGAATATTTAAAATACCATAACTTTCGGTAATTTTTGTTATTTCCAAAATTTTAATCGGTAATTTACCCGATAAATTACCGCGGTAATAAGCATGTGTAAATATAAAATACCATAAATTTCGATAATTTTTGTTATTTCCAAAATTTTAATCGGTAATTTACCCGATAAATTACCATTTTTAAAAATTACGGTAATTTCACATCTCTAGGCCGCACAACCCAAAATGAAATATCTGTATCAGGGTTGCCACGGGTCAGGGAAACCCTGGAAAAGTACTTACCTGAACTGTCTGAGAACGTCTTAAAGCATACAGGTTGGTCCATATTAACCCTAGATCAAGCTTAGCAGACGCTATGCGACCCCCCCCCCTGAAAAGGGTCCAGTGCAGCATATTATTCTAGAGGGCCGGTAGGCCCTTCTAGATAAGAACCCACACCCTCCCGTAATGTTAAAGAAATAATTCACAGATTTTAGGCTTAGCGTCCCATTGAAAAAGCATGGGATTTTTGGTGTTCCACTCCATCGAATAACTTAGAAACTACTGCGAAGTTAATGTTCGGAACACTTTTGAATTATCAAGCAACTATGGATTGTTGATCTTCTGAAGTTTGATTAAGAACAATTAAGTCTAAGTATTTTATTTTAATTAATTTATAAATCATGTTAAAACCGTTACATATATTACACTGTTTGCATAGCATTTATTCTGCCTCCAACGGGTTTGTGGCGAATAGGATAACGCTTTAGCCTACGGAGCAGAAGATTGCAGGTTCGAGTCCTGGCAAGCTCGGTGTTTATTTTTACAGATCTTTTATACATCATAAAAGAAATAATTCTATAAGTACAATGTTTGGATAATTTTTTTGTTGTTGTTACAAATACTGGCATGTGGCGTAATGGATAACGCGTTTGCATTCGAGGCAAAACATTGCAGGTTCGAGTCTTGGAAAGCTCATTGTCCATTTTTGATGAAGATTCTTAGTATGTAGAAGGGAAAATTCTTAAATAACAAACTTTCAATGAAATGTGCGCGTGCTGGCGCATGGTTTAGAAATAACTTTTTTTAAAACCTATACAAAATGGTTAACTAAACTTTACACTGAGCGATGTGGCTTTGCTAATATATTGCTGTAAAGTTTTGTTGTGAAAAAAGTGCACCCCCTTGGTTGCGAAACCTTGGGTCTAACTCTGAAAATTATTTTCACGTCGTAATGTTAAGCTCCGTAGAGATTAACGATAAGAGTTAGGTTTGAGTATAAATAGAAAATCCCTGCCGCGATTTTGTAAATTATGGGTCATTTAAAAATTTAATTAAACAAAGTTCAGTGTGCTGGTTTTATTTCCGGCCCAGGTCAGGATAGGTGAAACTATCTCAGGGCCGTAAATAAGCACTGGACATTGTCCAATAAATATTTATAATGTTCCATAATTTTTATTTAAAACTAAAGGGGTCACCGGACGGTTGACCAGTAAATTTTCCCGAAGATTTGATGGCTTGAACATTGATAAAGGTTCCGCGTGAAAAACATTCGTCGCTCTATAGGATGTGCAACTCCCTATACTAAAAAGTAGACAAGTAGATACTAGCGCCACCTGGCTACCAGTGCTGGAAAGCATCGCGTGAAAAATAAAATGTAATTAATACAAATTAAGGCTGAAGGAACAGATATTATATAAAAAAGACTTGGTTTGCCCAAGCCTTAAAAACAAAACGATAAGAGTTTTTCCAGTTGACTGAAGCGTGGATATTTTTTTTCTATTGAATTTTAAAAAAAATCCGTATTTTACTTCTCTTTAGAATTTAATTCAATCACCTGATTTTACTGCTAATGGATTAGTTTCCTATAAATTAATTGAAATAAAAAATTACTTATCTCAGATTTTTCAACAACAATTCCATTTTCCTGAAACATTTTATCGTGCAGCTATTATTTTGAGGGATATAAAATTGACACTTTCTTTTTTAATTACTGGGAATTTTCCTTTCAAAAGGTTTTAAACACATCAAGTTTTCATAATGTTGTCAACTAAACAGCAACTCAACCAACACTTCTAAAATCTTCCCCACAAGTACTGATATACACAGTTCAATAATTGTCACTGGGCTTAAAGAAACGGACCCCTTTATTAAATATAAGAAGGTGATAACAGCCCCCTTTTGTATTCGAAAAGACCGCATATAATACATTATTAATGAGAGTGTTATTTGAAAATTAAAGTACGTTCTCCCTTGAAAAGAGAACATTTCAGGAAAATGGGATTGTTGTTGAAAAATCTGAGATAACTAATTTTTTATTTCAATTAATTTATAGGAAACTAATCCATTAGCAGTAAAATCAGGTGATTGAATTAAATTCTCAAGAGAAGTAAAATACGGATTTTTTTTAAAATTCAATAGAAAAAAATATCCACGCTTCAGTCAACTGGAAAAACTCTTATCGTTTTGTTTTTTAGGCTTGGGCAAACCAAGTCTTTTTTATATAATTACCTATATGTATCCATGTTCTTCATTATATTTATTAGAGTAACACCCCTTAGACCAAGGCTTAGGTCATTGTTACATTTAATGGACTATATATAAAACTATATATATATATTGAATTCGATAGTTTTCTCGCGTTTTTTCGGTATATAACACTGTGTAATATGTATACACGCTTTGATACCGTCCCTGTTCAGTTTATATATTGGCCTTATAGACCATTACATTAATTCCAGAAGAGGAGCAAACATTTTCTCCTATATTTTCCTATAAAAACTCATTTTTCCCCGATTTGTTCCCATAAAAACATATTTTTCTCTGATTTTTTTTCCTATAAAAACACATTTTTCTCTGATTTTTTTTTCCTATAAAAACACATTTTTCTCTGATTTTTTTTCCCTATAAAAACACATTTTTCTCTGATTTTTTTCCTATAAAAACACATTTTTCTCTGATTTTTTCCTATAAAAGCACATTTTTCTTTCTGCTTTTTTTCCTATAAAAGCACATTTTACTCCTAGATTTTCCTATAAAAACACTTTTTTCTCCAATATTTTCCTATGAAAACACATTCCCCCCCCCTATATTTTCCTATAAAAACACATTCCCCCCCCTATATTTTCCTATAAAAACACATTTCCCCCCTATATTTTCCTATAAAAACTCATTTTTCTCCTATAAATCCTATAGTTCCGGGAAAAAAATTACAAATTTTCCTATAAGGAATTAAATTTTTGTCTAGGCCCTCTGCTTAGAGGGGGCTTCCCGTCCCTGTATATTGGTTTCTCTTCATGTAATGAATGAAATCGTCTATACCCGGCGTGAAAGAAGCCGTTTGAACAGTGCCTGTAAATTGATCACGAACAGAAAAGAATGAAAATGAAAGAATAGACAGAAGGTAGTGGGCGGCGGAGTGATATCGTATAAAGGGGGACACTCCCTCACCCTGTTGCATGTTTGCCGGTCTTGCACGCGAGCTACCACGAACAAATTCTCGAGTTTGTAGCAATTATAGGTATAGCGGCGAAGCATGCAACAATATTTAGCTACACGCGAAGTTTCGTTAGGGTTTTAGTAGTTATAACCTTCGTATCTAATGCGTCTAGGTTCTATAAGAGAATCGCGTGATATGACATGTAACAGGTACCAGGTAAACTAATTCGGAAGGTTTTAATTTTTACATCAAAGACGGATATCCAAAAGGTTCACTAAATGAGCACGTATGAGAAGGAGGCGACTCGGAGAGAGACCAACTTCTCCTTCAGCTATGATTCGGTATCAGAGATTAACAAACAGTTCCGCCAGGGATAGATTTAATTTTAGAAGTAGGAATGGAGAACGGTTAGTATTTACTTCAGTCCGACTCATAGACCACCCAGTATAGAGCCCCTCCCTCCAATACGTAACGGAAATTTTAAATTATCTTATTGGCTCACTTAAACTACGTATTGATGACGTTGCTGACGGGGACGGCGAAAAATAAAATACGTAATTCCTTTTTACCTCTGTCGCTATGACCCGCCTCTTCTTTCATACCCCCCTCCGTCCCGTGGAAGGGGGTCCAGAACTTCGACGCGCGCCCACAATACTCTGTTCTCCATTCCTACTTCTAAAATTAGATCTATCCCTGGTTTTACTGTTTAACCGGTAATAGAGGATGCAAACGTCATACCCTTCTGTCTCTTAGCTCAGTGTCATCTAAAGACTCTAGTCTATTTATTAGTAGTTTAATTTCTACTATACCATCGCCAATAAATACAAAATCATAGACAAACATTATTGGTAATTTATTGTGTTTATAATCATGGTACAATTTTAGAGCCATATTTTAATAATAAATATATTATATTAAAAATATTTGTCATTTGATGTTAGTAACTCTATTCGTAATCCAATACTTGTTCTAACCATGTCTCCCATGAGATTACCCTTTAAACCAAACATAAAAATCACGAATCTGTCTCATTAAGCGAAACTGTCTGCCATATTAAGGACTAAAAAAAAGAAAGCATAAATGTTTTTAGCCAAGCGTGATGTAGTTTGGGGGAAAATGACAATTTTCGTGTCAACTAGCTAGCTAGCTCGTTTGAAAATTTCTAGTTTGTGTCTGATTTGGGACTTTAAAAATCGATCTGGGATTTAAAATTCTCAACGGAGTTCAAAATTATTTTTAAGTAAAAAAAAAATTATAATATCGACACGTGCATGGTGATGCTATTAGTGTCTAATTACTCATGACGTTATAAGAGGGTTCCATAAAGGGAGGGTGGTTGAATCCCAAAGTGCAGTGGGAAATTTTGAGTAGTCGGAAATGTAACTTCTATGACATTTTGCCTTAGGGTGCTTTAAGGATGACCCTTAAATTTATGTAAGAAACTGTTATACAATATTATTTTAATTAAGGGGACATCCCTAAATAATTATAATCATAACTTGTTTAGGGTGTTCTTTGTAGAAAAATGACGTAGAAGTTACCAGGGTTCATACAAACATGGAGAACAAGGAAAACCTGGAAAAATCAGGGAAATAAATAGTTGACAAAAATCTCAGGGAAATTTAGAATTTTTAGTAAAATTCAGGGAAATTGGCGTCAAACAGGGGTCGAGTAATTAAGGAAAATGTTCATAAACATACCCTCCATAGGATTAACATTGCAGTACTTTGGAGGCTCATAACTCTGGTTATATTAGAGATACGGGGATGTTCTTTGATTATGTAATAGTCCTATTTGCACCCCTCCTTCGTTAACATTTGCTCCATAGGATACTCCATATACGGGAAAAACCTGGAATACTCAGGGAAGAATGTAGGGAAATACCTGGAAATCTCTGGAAATGTTTTTTTCCAAAAGTTGTATGCACCCTGGTTACATTTTCGACTCAAAATTGATTTCCCATTTCTACTTCGGTCCTTCCACCCTCCCTTTTTTGATCACCCTGTATATGTTAAGACTGATGTTTAAGTTGTATTTGAAATGACACTAAGCACTATTTTATGTACTTGTCATGATCATAAGCAAATAAGAACATGGATGAAGTTAAATAAGTTAAACGTAGACTGGTTAATAAAAGATGGTTCTACTTTCACTTTAGTTTTTTTACGCCATAGAAAATAGTTATTAAAGGCAGACTTCCAGCGAAAAGGGTTCTAGCGAACTGAAAACCGAGCATTGAGACTAACAATGAAGCGACCGTGCCGATTTTCGAAGCCCCGCTGGGTCAGAAGTTGGAAGGGTTCTCGCTAACTGAAAGCCGTGCAATGTGGTTTTAGCGAACTGAAGATGAACAATAGAAATCCTATTAAATTTATTTATTTCCTCTCGAATTTTTTCTTTCCCCTGAAGGAAATTCTCTATTGTGCATCTTCAGTTCGCTAGAACCACATTGCACGGCTTTCAGTTAGCTAGAACCCTTCCATCTTTTACCCCAGCGGTTATTCGAAAATCGGCACGGTAGCTCCATTGTCTCGATGCTCGGTTTTCAGTTCGCTAGAACTCTTTTCGATGGAAGTCGGCCTTTAACTTACTTATTGAGTGGCATTATTTACTTATGTATAATGAACGAATACTTTGTGTTCAATCTAGACTCGAAAGTAACAAATTTTCTATTTTTGGTTATAAAAAGGTGGCGCCTTTAATGATGTGTACTGAAACGTGAAAAAGGGAGATTTTTGTTGAAATTTTTTTTCTGTTTAAACAAAATATATACATATTTTTAACGTTTTAATGGTTCATGTTCATTAGGGGAAAATAAAATTTTCAACTTTGAATATTCATATAATAATAGCTTTGTTATTGAGTTGTTGCAGAAGTAGGAGAAGGGGCTAGAAGTATCGAGGTAACCAAATTCTTCGCTTGGCAAAAGTGAATATTCTTGATAACACACCAACGGTTGGCCCTCTGGTAGCGGTTTCTGAATTTTCCCTCCAAAACGTGAGACGCTCGCGGTGGTAGACGGCCGAACTAGATTCAAGCGCCCGCGTCCGTGTTCCGCGGCTTTAGGTTGAGGGGAAGGGGGTAGGATATTTTTTGGAACTCGACCAATTGTTTTTCTCTCTAGTCTAGGCGCGATGGAAGCGGCATAAAATCCTCAAATTTGTTCACTTGTGACAGGATCTATTACCAATGCTAGAGTTCTTTACTTCTAGTCTCATCTTACTTCTGGTTGTTGTAATACAAACTGGGTTTGTGCTTCAATTTAGTCGGGAGTTCAAAGTGTTAATGAGATTTTTTTTCTATTTTCATTTTCTGTTTTTAAATCGTTTCTAGGCGGGATTTTAAAGTTTTCTAGTTAATAGAGTGTAAGGTCATCAAGTGCACCTTTATAACACAAAATACAGTCAGTCAGACATAGCTAATGTCAATGTATAGTAGCGTTATACACCAATTTCAACGACGACATTTTTTTGCGTCTAATTTAGATTTAAAAGGGACATTCACTACTTAGTCGCAAAGTATTTTAAAAGATTATAGTGTACAACGAATCAGAGGCGAATGTATGTATCGGAAAGTAAATGGCACAATGCGCAGTTATTATTTGAAAAACGTGTGTTAAACATTTTTAGAGCTGTCTTCAAGAAGTGATATCTAGTTTATTAGGGAGAAGGTATAAATTCGCCTCCACATTTATAATCTAGCTTTATCTCCAGTCCAAACGTATAGGGTCCGGAGTTAATCCCTGCCTCTAAAATACAACCAGCATCTCATTGGTTCTTGAAAACTCGGGTACGTCAGCGCGACGCGAATGACGAAAATTAGTCATATTTTCCGACTGAGGAGAGCTGGCGAAATAGCCCGGGGCCTCCTTTTACGTCCCCCCTTGTATTTTGAAAGGGGGACTGGGACTATGGCGCGCAATACTTGGACATCTTATACCGTCTCCCTAATAAACTAGATATCACTTCTTGCTGTCTTTGAGTTTGATTCTTTGTGGACAAAGACTATAAAAAAGTAAATGATAAGTGTACAAAAATGAATGACTGAAGCAACAGATATTGAAATTGTTTTAGTTTAGAGAGTTAGAGACCCGATTATTAAGCATAAATTAATATTATTATTAATATTAATATTTTTTAATTGCTTATCTTCGTTTTAATCTATTATGCCAGTTCTATCTATGAACCATAACTCGAAATTTATAGAAGTTTGTCTGAAAATCGGACCTAACCGCAGTTTTAAATGTGAACACGACTTCAGTCAAGACTTAGACAACACTTTATCCGGTATTGAATTTCTAGTAACGAATACCCACAACATTAAGCGGGAAGTTAAAAAGTTTTTAGGTAAAAAACGTTTTGACATGGGTCGTGCGCCTGACACGGTGGTCCTTAACGGGAATATAAACATATGGGTCCGGTTTATAGGTATAAAATTTGTAAAAAAAAAGAAAAAACATGTTATCGGGATACGCTTATGGCCGGATGCCTTTACATACCGTTCCTTTTTAGAGGTCACTGGACACCATCATGACCCTGGGTGAAGGAAACCGTAGAGGAAATTGATTCACTTCCATGGTTATGTTTTTTTTCTTCATCTCCCCTATTAGCCGGAAGTAGAGATAATACCAAGTTTCCGGTTTTATATAGGTGAATCCGTAAAAAGTGAGAGTTCAAAGGGATATCAGTTACCAAAGGGTTATATATGGGACCGTTGGGACGGGGTAAGGTTGAATAGACCCTTTTTTTCGGAAGTTGGTGGTAAAATTTGGTCCTTATTGTCTTACGACAGAACATTGATTGGTAATGTTTTTTCTTTAATTGCTATTAATTACCAACTAGGTAACCTGTTTTTTCAATTGCTATTAATTACCAACTAGGTAACCTGTTTTTTAAATTACTATTAATTACCAACAAGGTAATCTGTCTTTCCTTCTTAAATTACTATTAATTACCAACAAGGTAATCTGTCTTTCCTTCTTAAATTACTATTAATTACCAACAAGGTAATCTGTCTTTCCTTCTTAAATTACTATTAATTACCAACAAGGTAATCTGTCTTTTCTTCTTCAATTACTATTAATTACCAACAAGGTAATCTGTCTTTTCTTCTTAAATTACTATTAATTACCAACAAGGTAATCTGTCTTTTCTTCTTAAATTACTATTAATTACCAGCAAATTAATCTGTTCTTTCCCATAAATTACTATTAATTACCAACAAATTAATCTGTTCTTTATTTTTTTAAATTACTGTTTCTTACCAAGAACATAATCAGTTTTTTTCTTAAATTAATTACCAACAAGCTATTAGTTTTTTACCCCCAACATTAGAATCGGGTATATCTAAAAAATGTATGTATGTGTGAATTTATGAAACCCTAAAAATCCAATTCACCCTTAATTTTCTATGCTTGGCACTCAACGAAACCAATTCCTAACTAAGGCTGTTATGTTCATTCATTCGAAAGACGCTTTTTACAAACGTAAATCGTCCATAGACAAAATTTGACAGCACATAGAACATTAGGCCGCGCGACAAACAAGATCACTGCAGAAATGAATGAACGAAAAAACTAAGTGGGTGCCCGAGTCTCGAAACCTTTTTGGCCCTTCTATGATCAAAAGCAGTTTACAAATACTACTTTAAATCCTAATACGTAAAACATGGCTGTATTAATCCGCCTCAGCTTCCGCT
Organism: Phalangium opilio; assembly: GCA_019434445.1. Lineage (NCBI taxonomy): Eukaryota > Metazoa > Arthropoda > Arachnida > Opiliones > Phalangiidae > Phalangium > Phalangium opilio. The sequence continues at coordinate 19,041 of JAEQBA010002271.1, read as the reverse complement.
GTGTTGCTAACTTGAAAAAAACTAGCACCATAACGTTATACATTCTCTATAAGTGTGGGTTTATAGTATCAGCGTTGTCCATGCGATACAAAATTCAATAAATCGTGGCGCCATCTCTGTTTAACGTTTACTGCACATTAGCGCGTTTTGAAGCAGGAAGAAAAGAGGTAAGATGGATCCTAAAACTTCATACCTTTAACCTTGCCTCTGTACGAAGTTCTCCCAGCATCCTTAGCGTTTATGTAGGGTCGTACAGTACGGAATCATGAAGGACGAACCCTCTGCCGTCAATATAGAAGCTAGTACTCTTACAAATAGAATGGCGCTACGCGGCAGCACTTAACAATCGCCTATCGAAGGGTGGGGGCGTACACAATGGTACACTTGACACGCCACCAGGAGGCTCCAATATACCCTTTTATAGTTTAATCTTAGCAGCGTCCTTTCGGGCCATACTAATGGAGAGTATTATAGGGCTATGGTATGAAGTTGGGCTTAGTTGTAGGTGGTACCCCTCTACGCGGGGCTTCACTCTCATAATCCGGTGTTGGGAGGTTAAATCTGTTGAGGACCCGGTCGTCGTAAAGCTCTTTAACCGTTATGGCTCCGTGAATTGAAAAGAGTGTCGTTCCCAGGCTCTAGTGTATGCAGACCGAGGCACCGAAGAGAGCTGCTAGCCTGGAGGTCGATCCTATCGCGACTAGCTATTAATCCGATGGGGAAACCTGTTGTATCGTCTTACATCGGGGGAACGTTCATTCAGCGTAGCATTGCCTTTTGGCCGAATTAATACGTCGTTAAATAACAATTGGAAGTGGTTTGAAATTATTAACGAAATTTTTAGAAACAGTCGTCATTCTTATGTTCTATAATGCAATGAAAACTACGATTTAGTAGCTACGTGCACAGATACCAGGAGTAAGATAAGGAACTGGAAGTAAAGTGCTCTAGCGTTGGTAATAGATTCTGGCACTAGTGAACAAATTTGAGGATTTTTTCCCGCTTCCAGGGCGCCTACACTAGAGAGAAAAAAATTGGTCGAGTTCCAAAAAAATACCCCCCCTTCCCTTCAACCTAAAGCCACGGACGCGGGTGCTTGAATCTAGTTCGGCCGTCTACCGCCGCGAGCGTCTAACGTTTTGGAGGGAAAATTCAGAAACCGCTACCAGAGGGCCAACCGTTGGTGTGTTATCAAGAATATTCACTTTCGCCGAGTGAAGAATTTGGTTACCTCGATACTTCTAGTCCCTTATCTTACTTCTGATATAACTATATTTATTCAGATATTACTGTAAAAATTATCTGACATTCTGCGTTATAACCTTTAGTACCGTTCCCTCTTTTTAAAACTATTCACCCAGATTTTGCCGGCGTCTAGAAATGACAATGCAAAGCGGATAGAATCCACTCTCTCTCATATCGCGTCGCGATTATGCCATTGTTAATATTTCCCCGTACCCCTGAACGCCGTGCTTCTCCTGGCGTCTCTCGAGTTAGCCTAGGAAGCTAGCATACTCTCTAAAAATAAAATACTCTGACAGGCTTGCATTGCATACAGTATAGTCGCGAATACTCCGCTCGTTCATAATGCGTTGGTAACATATCGGCTTCCTAGCCAAACACGTCAAGGGAATGGGCCATATGCACTACTACTCGTTCTTGCCAACTGGCGCCTATCACGCTATCTCACACACTATATTCAAATCACAATCTCATAGCCATAAATATGCTGCGTGGCTAGATCATGTTGGAATATACAACTAATGGCTCATATTCAGGAACATCATTCAGAGGTCCTATAATTCCTATAAAATCCAATATTTTTGAACCTGTCCTATATTATTCTATAATTTTGTGAAAGGTCCTATAATATTCTATAATTTCGTGAAAGGTCCTATAATATTCTATAATTTCGTGAAAGGTCCTATAATATTCTATAATTTCGTGAAAGGTCCTATAATATTCTATAATTTTGTGAAAGGTCCTATAATATTCTATATTTTTGATTTAGTCGAAGTTTTTGTATAGTTTAGCTTCACATTTATCAAAATCGAGCACTTTTTTCGAGATCACATTTGACTGGACCTCGCTCAGGATTTTCAAAGTAAAATACAATTTGTTATTTTTGGAGGTTTTTCTACATATAGTTTAATCCAAAATAGTATAATATACGAGCATTTTTAATTCTATATTTTCCTATAAAAACACATTTTTTTCTCCCATAAAATCCTATATTTTCCTATAAAAACACATTTTTTCTCCTATAAAATCCTATATTTTCCCATAAAAACACATTTTTCTCCTAAAAAAATCCTATATTTATTATAAGCAATTTAAATTTTTGGCTAAATAAATAAATTAAATTGATAGCAACTTTACATATTCAGTTCAATTCAGATCATTTTGAAAGCTAGGGAAGACTACTAACCACCGTATATTATTAACTCTCCTACAATAACTATAAACCATATAGATAGATATAAACCAGGGATGGATGTCCAACCTTTTCGTCTAAAGGGCATAATTCCAAAAATTGGAACCATGTTGCGGGTCTCAAGTTTCAAATTATAAATTAAAAGCCATATTTTGAAATTGGAGTAAATTCGGTCTCAATTGAATCCATGTGGATTCCAATCAATTTGGAATCCATTTCAATACAAGATGAGAGAATACATACATACATACATACATCTATGGGAAGCTTCGACCATTGTTCCATTTCATTTCTAAACCCAAAAAAATGCGGATAAGGTCCCCTAGTGGGTGAATTACTAAGCTGTCGCCTTTTTCTAATTCTGGCAGATGGGAAATTATGATGAGGGGAGGGGGGTGGACATAGTGAAGTCCCATACGCAACAATATATGTTCGAAACCAAACCATACACCACCCCCGCAGCTACAATCGTGGATTATGCATTATAGGGGTCGTGCCTAAAGAGAAATATGCTCTATAGTAAATGTATGAAGCTTAGACGTAACTAATGGCGCAGTTATGATGCACCTAGGAGACCTATACGAGGGTTCGTACGGAACCTGGAAAACCTGGATAAGTCAGGGATATGAAAATTAGGGGAAAAGTTAGAGATAAGTCAGGGATTTAAAAGTTTTTCCTAAAAATTCAGGGATATGTCAGGGATTTCGTTTGGTATATCAAACCATGATTGCTTCGAGCAATGCTCAATATGAGCCAGGTGTAATTATGAAGTGGGCTCTGGTAAACACCTTAAAATGGTCAAGGATATTGGCAAAATTTGGTCAGGGTTAAATTGGAAAAGTCTGGGATTTTCAATGTAAAATTTTCTTACGAACACTGGCAGCTAAGACATCCGGTGTTGCCCGTCTGAACATTTTTATTGCTTATCTAGACGCCATTTTAAAATATGGCGGCTAATCGAAACCCAAAAGTGATTTAGCCTTGAAGGAGAAACCTCCATAGCTATTACCATAAGTTTATATTTTAAGATATGTTCCATAAGTAGGACCCTACCCATACTTCGTAACGCTAGAGACTTACAGCTAGAGATAACTAGTTCGACGGAGAACGACAATTAAGCGAGTCAATTGAAGTCCTACACTCGGTGGTGGTTAATTTTGCAGGACAAAGTTCCATCTAGGTCCTATTTAGTCTGAACCTACTAAGCCCAAATTTGACAGCAGCGCCTCACCAGGCGTCTTCGCTTTACCCTGAATTTATGGCGTTTCACCTACGTCACTACCTTGCAATCTGTAGCCCCTGCACCTACGGCAACGAAGTCCTTCCAGCATGGCCAGCTTAGGCAAAATCTCAGCGAACAATTTCGATTCAATATTGCCCTTAGACTTTGGTGGTCCAACCACCCTTTATAATGGTCGTATGTCCATTAGTTTTAGACCAGCATCTGTATATCGCCATGTAACCTTTATAGTTGTACCCTGGTGTAGACGGGGACGACTAGGGTCCCCTAACAGAAAGTGTAGGCGTTTGTTCCCGTCATACATTGAATTGGCGCGTGGCAGCCGAATGGAAAGGGGCCACGGATAGTTTTAAGGGATTTCTCCATTTTTTTTTCCTGGGCTCCTTTACTATTCTTTCGGCGGAATGCTTTTGGGCTATACCGGGGGTGGGCCATCTGCGCAGTTAGGAACTTTGGGCGTCATGGTGAGGGTCGCCATTCGTACGGGTCCTGCTAGGCACGCGTCTACTGTCTAGTAGCGTGGTGGGTTGGAGGGTGAGTGGATACGTGGGTGAAATTTGCTCTCGTATTTAGTTCCACAACTTTCATCCAAAGGTTTCCTCTAACTCAGGCGATATCTAACGGAGGGTGGATAATTGTAGCACCGTACCCATTGGTATACTCTTTTGTGGCGTTGAGGGGGTGATGGGTTCATGATGTACGCGCTTTATGGATATCAGGAATGGGATATCCTTTGTTTTGGCAGAATTGTTGGTAAAATTGAATAAGAGGTGATCGTGTTAAAAATAACTTTGACTAGAAGACGGTAATCAGAACTTCTTCCCCCTTTGAACCAACTGAACCTAACCATAAATAACCTAACCTTACCTGACCATACCTAACCCAACCTTACCTTACTAAACCTAATCCTAGCCATACCTAACCCAACCTTACCTTACTAAACCTAATCCTAGCCATACCTAACCCAATCTTACCTTACCAAACATAATCCTAGCCATACCTAACCCAACCTTACCAAACCTAATCCTAACCCAACCTAACCAAACCTAATCCTAACCCTTACCTAACCCAACCTTAGCTTAGTTTACCTTACCAAACCCAACCAAACCTTGCGTTACCAAACATTAACCTAACCCAACCTTACAAAAAATAATCCTAACCATGACTAACCCAACCTTACCAAACCTAATCCTAACCATACCTAACCCAATTTTCTCAAACTCTTCGGAAATAGAAATAAACTACATTTTACTGTGAACCAATCTACCAAAAGCATAAGTTGATAAGATATGTTCCATAAGACTACCTGCCTATAAAAGTTCGTAATGCTAGAGACTTACAGCTCGAGCTAGCTCGAGAACGACAGAAGCGAGAATTGAAGCCCTACACTCTGTGGTTAGTTTTGCAGTCCATCTAGGTCCTATTTAGTCTGTACTAAGCCTTTGACAGCGCCTTACCAGGCGTCGCTTTACCTTGAATCTATGACCTACCTCAATCACTTCATGACAAGCTCCAGTGACAAACTTATGGAGCACATCTTACGAACTTATGCCAAAACAAAGGCACGTTGACTCTTGTGTAGACACTTCTTGTTTAGCAAACAGCGCTACCATCTATCGGATAAAATTAAAAAATCGTCCATAGCAAAGAAAGATTCCCCTTTGCAAAGCCGCAGGATACCTATATATAAAGAGTCCAATTTTGCGCGTCTATGCGACGGCTTATTTGATTGCAACGTTACGCGTCGTTCATTTGCGTTTCGCGCAGCTAACAACAGTCAAGTTGGGGGAATATTTCCCCGGAGAGTTAATTCCGTGGGTCGCGAACACCGTCGTTTAGACCTCTAATGGTGCATTACCGGCTCATATTGATGCTTTTGCAGAGAGACGAGAGTGAAGAGAGAAAATTGGCCGTCAGCGTTTAGGTGACCCGACGTTGCTCTTAAAATGACCTTACTTACGACGTGGTCAATCTTATGAATCATTAATTTCTCTGTATTAGTACTACTCTTTAGTTTATAGAAAGAAAGAAGTAGATTAGACCAAAGATATAATAAGTTAATTATTTTGTAGTTATAATTATTTATTTTGTTCTAATTTTGAGGTTCATGCAATGTTGCCAGGGGTGTTTTAAAACGCTAAATACTGTTTTTGGGGCCAGTCCTAATCTGCATGATGTTGTTGATTAAAAACCATTTTTTCACAATTATAAGTTGCAATGAAACGATGCTTACTTAATTTGGGTTTAATATCAGGGAGCCCAGCGGTCCTATAATTCCTGTAAAATCCTATATTTTTGACTTAGTCCAAGTTTTCTTATAGTTGAGCATCAAATTATCAAAATTTAGCTCTTTTATCGAGATCACATATGAATAGACACCGAAATTGCGGAGCTCGTTCACGAGTTTTTAAATATTATATTTTAATTAACAAATTTGATTTAACAAAGTTAAATCAAATTTATTTTTTTCGATTTTTCTACGTAGTTTAAGCCAAAATAGTATTGTTTATTCCTATATTTTCCTATAAAAACACATTTTTTTCTTCTATAAAATCCTATTTTCCTATAAGGAATTTAAATTTTGGCTGGGCAGTCTAAATACAACAAGATGGTCAAACGAATACGTTTGGAAGTTAAAGTGAATAATTTTTAGTTTAATCTGTTTTTAGTAATAAAGGTTTGTTATGATGATATGTTTGAGGGCAATTTCGTGGTTACACGAGAATGTTGCGAGCGGTAGCGTCCTATGGCTAGTCTTTTTGTAACCTATTAAGTCTGTTTACAGTCATTTCAGGCCTCTCATGGATATTATTACATGTAGATTCGAAAGTTATTATAACCTAGGGAACAATTTAGCATAAAGTTGTCTCGTAACATCAAGAGATAATAGAAGAGAGTATAACACTTCTGCCTCCGCGTTTGAGGGGTTGATTTCTACCTCTCTGAGTCGCGACCACCACCCCCTCTCAGGGTAGACTCCTCACAGCTTTACAGAGAGAGAAAAATAGTTCCCGCAGACTACGTGCTTATAGGCCGCGGACGGGGAGCGGTTTCCTCTCCAAGAATCCCTAGAGCAGTGCTACTTTCCAAAAAACACATTATCTTACCTCTAGCCTCCTGATTGGCTACTTGACGTTTTAGGGGGGAAGGGGTGAAAAACAGGACGATTCTCAAACGAAGTCTGGGTTCCACAGTACCCGGAAATCCTGGAAAAGTCAGGGAATTTGAAAAAGGGTGTAAAAAGTCAGGGAAAAGTGTAAAAGACTTGAGAAAATGTGTATTCACGGCTGCAATTTGGCGCACCAGCTCAAATACGGGACAATGATAACGTGATATAGGCCTACATTAACTGTTTCTGATAGTTCCTTACAAAGTTTTATTAACTACTAAATAGTAGTTTCAATTAAAAACTATGATAAAATTAGCATAATTGTACGTACACAGCTGATGATTAAATATGGATTTTTAAAGGCTGCATTCTTACTTTTCTGTTAAGTGTAAGTTTGAAAATTGGTCAGGGAAATTGGCTTCAGACGGTCAGTGAAAACCTGGAAAAGTCAGGGAATTTTGGAATGAAAAATCCGTGGCAATCCTGGAAGTAGAAAGTGGGGCTTTTGACCGGCAACCCTGGAAGTAGAAAGTGGGGCTTTTGACCCAAATATTATACTCTCTTCTATTATCTCTTGGTAACATTTGCCTTCTTGGTTCATAGGCTTAATCTAAGTGTTATCTATAGCGGTTTTATTTTTCTCTCATTATTTAATCTAATTAGTTCGTGGAAACTTGTAATTTATGCCCGCATATATTTTTAAATGAAGTACACATTTTTGTGAGGAAATTAATTTGAATAATTATGTCAATGAGAATAGACCAGTTATTTTTAATCAATGTAAACACAAACAATTTATACTTAGGTTTGTTTAAGCCATAAAATTCTGAAATATTGCCTAAAAAAATTATCTCTTTTATGAAAAATTGAATTGGAAATTTACTGTTTCACTCCTAGGTTTCAAACCCCCCAAGTTTTAAAGGAGAAATTCAGGTAGCATAATATTATACCTTAAAAGAATGGACTTTTTCAAAATATAAAAGGAATTAAACATTAAAAATTAAAATAAATGATTTCTTATTACAATATGGTAATTAGTGCATTTAATTAGTCTTAAAAATAATCAAGGACTACTGCGCCATCCGCCATTGGTTAGTGGCGTCTGCTAAACCGAACCTCTTACCCCTACGCGATTGGTTGAATTCTCACAAGCTGAAAGAGGTAGGGGTAAGAGGTTCTGGTTAGCAGACGCCGCTAGTAGTCCTCGTTTTTAAGACTAAAAATAAATAAATGCTAATTATCATATTGTAATAAGAGATGATTTATTTATTTTTTAATATTTAATTCCTTTTAAATTTAGAAAAAGGCCTTTAATTTAAGGTATAATGTTATGTTACCTGAACTATTCCTTTGAGATATGTTATGTTACCTGAACTATTCCTTTGAGATATGTTATGTTACCTGAACTATTCCTTTGAGATATGTTATGTTACCTGAACTATTCCTTTGAGATATGTTATGTTACCTGAACTATTCCTTTGAGACATAATGTTATGTTACCTGAACTATTCCTTTGAGATATAATGTTATGTTACCTGAACTATTCCTTTGAGATATAATGTTATGTTACCTGAACTATTCCTTTGAGATATAATGTTGTTACCTGAACCAATGCCTGAACTCTTTGAGATATAATGTTGTTACCTGAACCAATGCCTGAACTCTTTGAGATATAATGTTGTTACCTGAACCAATGCCTGAACTCTTTGAGATATAATGTTGTTGCCTGAACTCTTTGAGATATAATGTTGTTACCTGAACCAATGCCTGAACTCTTTGAGATATAATGTTGTTACCTGAACCAATGCCTGAACTCTTTGAGATATAATGTTGTTACCTGAACCAATGCCTGAACTCTTTGAGATATAATGTTGTTACCTGAACCAATGCCTGAACTCTTTGAGATATAATGTTGTTACCTGAACCAATGCCTGAACTCTTTGAGATATAATGTTGTTACCTGAACCAATGCCTGAACTCTTTGAGATATAATGTTGTTACCTGAACCAATGCCTGAACTCTTTGAGATATAATGTTGTTGCCTGAACTCTTTGAGATATAATGTTGTTACCTGAACCAATGCCTGAACTCTTTGAGATATAATGTTGTTACCTGAACCAATGCCTGAACTCTTTGAGATATAATGTTGTTACCTGAACCAATGCCTGAACTCTTTGAGATATAATGTTGTTACCTGAACCAATGCCTGAACTCTTTGAGATATAATGTTGTTACCTGAACCATTGCCTGAACTCTTTGAGATATAATGTTGTTACCTGAACCAATGCCTGAACTCTTTGAGATATAATGTTGTTACCTGAACCAATGCCTGAACTCTTTGAGATATAATGTTGTTACCTGAACCAATGCCTGAACTCTTTGAGATATAATGTTGTTACCTGAACCAATGCCTGAACTCTTTGAGATATAATGTTGTTACCTGAACCAATGCCTGAACTCTTTGAGATATAATGTTATCTTACCTGAACTATTCCTTTAAGAATTATTGAAGACTATTTTTCTCAAGCCTTACTCTCTTTATCAGTATTTTTTTAAGTTTAAATGTGTTAACTTAACTTAACTTAGCTTAGTTTAGTTTGCGATTTGTAAAAATGAAAAAAAAAGTGTGGGTATTGTTAATAATGGAGAAGAAATCAAATAATGTTTTCAAGTAGGTATGCGGAAGTTCGGCACGCGGATTTCTGATAAAAGATAAAATTTCCCATGGATGAAGGAAGCTTTATAAAAAACAGCTTATCCACTATCCCTTAAAAATACTCGTTCTAATAAAAAATACTCAAATAAGAGGAGTGCCCTAATGAAAACCTTAGAAAATGTTTTATATATTTTTTTAATATTGTTAAAATTGAGTCTTATTTAATTTTTAGTTTAAAATTAAATTTGATGTCCCGTTAAGTTTAATTTAATTTTAACCGGATGTGAGGTGTGTAAGAGGTTCTGGGTGGGTTTCTAGTTCTACAATATTTCCTTGGGGTTTTTAACTTTTTAAGCGTTCTTTTATTACGACTTATTTCTGAATGCCGGGATATTTTCTACGTGAATCGTGGCGTATGTTAAAAAATAAAAATGCTCCTCTGGAATTTTAGTATTAGAATTATGCGATGTTCAAAATATTTTGTGAAAAGAACTTAATGTTAAAATATCGTGGATATCGCTGTAAAAAGCACTAAATATCGCTAGGGAAAAGCTCCGCACTAACCCGTAAATTTCAGGAAAATCTCTTTGAAAAAGAAAAACCCCGTAAATTTCAGGAAAATCTTTTTGAAAAAAACCCCGTTAAATTCAGGAAATTCTCTATGAAAAACCCATAAATATCAGGAAAAACCGTAAACATTAGGAAAATCTCGATGAAAAAACATTAAATAAATATCAGGAAAATCTCGATGAAAAAAACATTAAATAAATATCAGGAAAATCTATATAAAAACATTAAATAAATATCAGGAAAATCTATATAAAAACATTAAATAAATATCAGGAAAATCTATATAAAAACATTAAATAAATATCAGGAAAATCTATATAAAAACATTAAATAAATATCAGGAAAATCTATATAAAAACATTAAATAAATATCAGGAAAATCTATATAAAAACATTAAATAAATATCAGGAAAATCTATATAAAAACATTAAATAAATTTCAGGAAAATCTATATAAAAACATTAAATAAATTTCAGGAAAATCTATATAAAAACATTAAATAAATATCAGGAAAATCTATATAAAAACATTAAATAAATATCAGGAAAATCTATATAAAAACATTAAATAAATATCAGGAAAATCTATATAAAAACATTAAATAAATTTCAGGAAAATCTATATAAAAACATTAAATAAATATCAGGAAAATCTATATAAAAACATTAAATAAATATCAGGAAAATCTATATAAAAACATTAAATAAATATCAGGAAAATCTATATAAAAACATTAAATATCAGGAAAATCTATATAAAAACATTAAATAAATATCAGGAAAATCTCTATAAAACATTTAAATATCAGGAAAATTTCTATTAAAAACATTTAAATATCAGGAAAATCTATTAAAAAACATTTAAATATCAGGAAAATCTCTATAAAAACATTTAAATATCAGGAAAATCTCTATAAAAAAAACATTAAATATCAGGAAAATCTCTATAAAAAAAAAACATTAAATATCTGAAAAATTTCGATGAAAAAACCCCCCTTAAATATAAGGAAAATATCTATTTGAAAACCTTGAAATATCTGTGAAATAACCTGAAAATATTAGGGAAATCAGTTTACTAAAATTCAAACAAACCCTAGCTTCCAATCTATTTTTAGTACTACACAATTTCATTTTGAGGTACTATAAAATATCTGAAACGGAAACCAGTTGCATTAAAACAAATCGTGTTATTATAGAAAGAGTCAACATCCCAAATTCATTATCACGTAATATTTTTTACCCTCTCTATATAAATAAGTATAAAATTTAAGACCCTAAACAAACACAACACATATAAATAAATAAAAAGGGGGAACTTGACGCTCTTGAATTTATTCCAGGATTCAGCCAGCTATGGGGTGATATATTTCGAACATATTTTCAAGGGACAATGAAATCGCCAGACAACCATTTTTTAGTCTATATCTATACTAGCAGCAGTGAATATTTACTCTTCACGTTACAGTGAATCCGTTTAGGATCATGGCACCCGGTGTTGCCCATTGGGACATTTTTTTTTTACTTTTTGGGCGGCCATTTTGAAAGATGGCTGCAAATCGAACCCCAAAAGTCATAAGGCCCGTCTTTAGGATATAGGAAACCAGTGTTATTTATGAAATATTTTTGAAATGCATGGACGTAATTCCATAAAGGTTTTTTTTTTATTTTCCATTTTTGGCAGCCATTTTTCAAGATGGCGGTGGATTAAAAGAAATATTTCTTTGCGGTTTTGGTTACATTTATATTCGCCAGGTTTCCTTATTGCCGTATAAAAAAATAAACCCTTTGCTATCAGGGCGGCTCCCTCGAAAGGGGGAAGCATAGCAATCCGTCATTTTTCAAGATGGCGGTGGATTGAAATAAATATATTATTTACCGATTATGGTTACATTTATATCCGCTAGGTTTCTTTATTGCCATATTTAAAAAATATACCCTTTGTTATCAGGGCGGCTCCCTCAAAAGGGGAAGCACAGCAATCCGCCATTTTTCAAGATGGTGGTGGATTGTAAAAATATATTACTTAGCGGTTCTGGTTACATTTATATTCGCCAGGTTTTCTTATTGCCGTATATAAAAATACACCCTTTGATATCAAGGCGGCTCCCTCGAAAGGGGGGAGCACAGCAACCCGCCATTTTTCAAGATGGCGGTGGATTGAAATAAACATATTATTTACCGATTATGGTTACATTTATATCCTTATTGTAAATTGGCTGATGCTAGGTTTCTTTATTGCCGTATAGAAAATAATACACCCTTTGTTATCATGGCGGCTCCCTCGGAAGGGGGAGCACAACAATCCGCCATTTTTCAAGATGGCGGTGGATTGAAAAAAATATATTACTTAGTGGTTTTGGTTACATTTATGTCCGCCATTTCATTCAAGATGTCTACGGTTCGAAAAAAAAAATTTTTCTTAATGTAAATTAATTTCCCTTGCAAAGCTACTGTTTCAGCTTCATAGGTAAAGCAATTAGGGGTTTTGGGTGAGCGTTAAGTACTGTCAGTCAGTCAGTTTTCGTAATGATTTCGATGTTCTGTTGTTGTTGTCTGGCTTATTTCATTCTCCCTTTAAAACGCCGAGGGTGTGACTTTGAACCACGCCGACATGGCATGCTCCATCCAGCTGATGGCATAACGCCGTGCCTGGAAAATGAGCGTCATATTTGCACACCTGCGAGTAGGGCTACACTGCGCGCCCCTGACTAGCTGCTAGCTCCCAATGCCAAGGATACAACATACAGATATCAACCCTCTATCCCTAAAGTAATAAGTATCATTCAATCAAAAGTAGGACTGTATTAATACTATGAGATTTATTTTGTTCGCATTTGTTTAGGCAACATATTTGTACGCCATCTTTGAAAATGGCGGCCTGAAAAGTAAAAACCTTTGGTGGAATAACGATTAACGAAAGTGCATTTCAATATATTTCTTTGATAATTAGTAAACTGGTTGCCTATATCCTATAGATGGGCTTTATTTTATGACTTTCGGGGTGCGATTTGCCGCCATCTTTTAAAATGGCAGCCAGATAAGTAAAAACCTTTATGGAATTACGTTGATCTCGCATTTCTAAAGATGGACCGATACCGATATATCTTTTTAACCAAATATCGGTACCGATATGGTTTCGGTATCGGCCCATCTGTTCCGATACCAGTTTAATCCGATACCGATATATCGGTTTAACCAAATATCGGTACCGATATTGGTATCGGTATCGGCCCATCTCTACGCATTTCAACCGACTTCACAAATATATGTATTATGCTGGTTCCTTATATCCTATAGACGGGCCTTATGGCCTTCGATTTGCCGCCATATTTAAAAATGGCTACCTGAAAACTAATTAAAATATCTCGACTTCCAACACCGGGTGCCTATGCTGCTAGTATTTATATAAGTAAAAATCCTCATAGCTAGCTAATTAGTAAATTCGGTTGAATCGTACGGACATTATTTCATAAAAAAAGGGGTTCTGATATTAAAATAAACCGCCATTTTTGAAGATGCCAAGGAATTTGGAAAAATCTTTCATAGGGAGTACCTACTACTTAAGAGTAACATCCTTGAAAAATTTCACCTTCGTTGGAAAAGCGGTTTAGGGCTGGGTGACTGTTGATTACAGTTAGTCATACTTATCTGGATATAGTACTTCTACACGTGTAGAATGCCTCTTTATTTTACCACCATTCTTAATTACATTATAGGATGCGGGAACATTCCGCCCCCCCCCACACACACACACACACCTTGATGAGGTTTTTGCCTTTTATCAAACTTTAATTTGAATTATTTTCCCCTTACTGATAAGCTTTGTTGAAGTGGATTAACTCATAGTAGGCGCGCCTTTATACTTTCATAAGTTTATAATGCCCCTAAGTAGAGATATGGCTGCTACTCCTATGGCAATAGTGTTTGTCTGGCTCCTTTTAATGAAACCCTATTCTCTCTCCGTATCATTTATCATCTCAACTTCAATACAAAATTGTACTGCCTAGCCTAGCGTTTCTTTGGTCCCTTTTAGAATGTATCAGGGCTGAAACCGCCTCTATCTCACGAGAGAGAGGGGGATTTGGGCTTTGGGGTTGCTGAAGTAAAATTCGTTCCCCCCCCCAATGCCTGCCTATACGAAACGTAAAAATCTCCTTTACTCCATTGGATGATTTTTTATCATGTGACCCATTTAGTAATCGTCTCGACCGCTTGGTGGCTGCACCGCGACAGAAATTTCAAAATTTTCTCTCTTCGGATCTTAGCGCTATACGTGTTCTGACGTCACAGTAGCCTGCGGAAGATCCCCAGTTGTAACCCGAATTTGTGTACTTAGAGGCATGATAAACTTATGATACTTTGTATAGTAGCAAAGGCAAATAGAAAGAAACAGAAGTGAGATACTAGAGAGATCGTCACGTGTTGCATGCCTCTGAACCAAGGAGAAAAACTATTGTCATTAAAGGGGGTATTTGTCGTTCCCTCAGTGTTACCAGACCGTTGGTGAGTCAAGAGATTGCAGAAAGAAAGGCAAGCAGTTCGGTTTGAATCTGTACTTGACCAACTTGACTCACTGAGGGCCTGACAACACTGCTCTACTCAGGCCGACTCAGGCAAACCGAATTACATTTACCAGCGCCAGGTTTAAAGTATAAAATCCATGATAATCTCCAAGAACCAAAAATATTCTAACGCCCTGGATGCCTCAAAAGCTGAACTGTTTTAGATTTAGTTGGGGAAAATATTACGTTATATTAAGGTAGAGCGCTGATTGGTTCACCAACGAAAGCGAGATTTCGCGTTGAAACATTGTACTACGGAAAATTTAATGTTTTATTTTTCTATGGCTTCATATTTTATTCAACATTATATTTTGGTGTGGCTGCATATTTTAATGTTTTATTTTGAAATTGCTGCATATTTTCATGTTTTATTTTGCTATTGCTGCCTAAATTCATGTTTTATTTTGCTATTGCTGCCTAAATTCATGTTTTATTTTGCTGTAGCTGCCTAAATTCATGTTTTATTTTGCTGTAGCTGCCTAAATTCATGCTTTATTTTGCTGTAGCTGCCTAAATTCATGCTTTTTTTTGCTGTAGCTGCCTGAATTCATGCTTTATTTTGCTGTAGCTGCCTGAATTCATGCTTTATTTTGCTGTAGCTGCCTGAATTCATGCTTTATTTTGCTGTAGCTGCCTGAATTCATGCTTTATTTTGCTGTAGCTGCCTGAATTCATGCTTTATTTTGCTGTAGCTGCCTGAATTCATGCTTTATTTTGCTGTAGCTGCCTGAATTCATGCTTTATTTTGCTGTAGCTGCCTGAATTCATGCTTTATTTTGCTGTAGCTGCCTGAATTCATGCTTTATTTTGCTGTAGCTGCCTGAATTCATGCTTTATTTTGCTGTAGCTGCCTGAATTCATGTTTCATTTTGCTGTAGCTGCCTGAATTCATGTTTTATTTTGCCATGACTGCATGTAAAATATTTAATAATAGCATATAAATCTTCTTACAAAGCTTTTATGGTTTTAGGTAAAGTGCATTGAAACAATAGCGAAAAGCCCCAACGGATGAATTACGGATTCTATAGCCAGAAAATACCGTTTAATTCACCATTGAATTCTCGCCGTAAATCCAGCATTACCCAATACGAATTAAGTATACTTATCGAAGTCGTATTGAATAATTCAAAATGGAACTTGTGAAACTGCCTATGATTTCGCTACAACGTCAAGCCCTGACTAATTTTGCCTCGTCAGTATGGATTAGTGCAAATCAAACATACTTGAAACTTCCTTTGGAAATCGACCGAATATCAATGAATGACCGAGCAATTGACGAGCTGAACAACTCCGACATTGCAAAACATATTAAAGAAATGACCATGATGATATTGACTGATGTCGGAAATAGAATATCTGCTTGGCTTCACGAAATTAGAGGCCACGTCAACGACACCACCTTGGAGCTGCAAGTCGCTAATTTAAGTTGGACTGTTGAAGGCTCATTAAATCCACCCAAGATAGCCAGGTTAATACTAGAGAATCAAACTGACCTCGATTTGTCATTCAGTTTTAGAATGGCATGCGAATACTGTTTGGAGGATAAAGTTAGGGAACTATGGCCACGAATTAGAGAAGAACGGGAGTTAGACGATTTCAATGCTGAAGATTTGATGGTAAAATACTGGATTTATAAACTAGACGGACACTTGCTGGACATATCAGATCCATATGTAGACGCTTTGTTAGAGAGTGATGAAACGTCTATTGATGTAAAATTTTTCGTCCTGGTTGTTTATGATTTTGATATTGAATTCGCCGTGAAATTTCTGTTAAATAATTTAAGTTCAGATGAAAAAACTCAGGCCTTTGATATTTTTTATAAATCATGGAATCTTAACGAGTCCTACTTGTTATTTCTTCCTCAATATTTATTCAGTCATTTTAATTTTACGCAAATCTGCGATTTCATATCTAAATTTCAACGACCGGAGCAGTTGTTGATCAACATCTGTTGCATTCAGTGGACAACTACAGAGTTTCTAAAGGCATTTGATCATTGCATAAGCAAGATGAAAGGTACTATAGAAGCTACAGAAGACAATGATTTGATAAAGTTTGCTGAAGGAGACTTCAAGTTTGTCCAACGTTACAACCGTACAATTTTGCTGAGATATTGTTGGACCAGATTCCCAAAAGAAGAGTTAAATAGAGCTATTGAAGATCCTGATTCATCCTTTTTGACAAAGATCCTTCAACTACTGTCAAACAACAAAGACGCCGTGTCCATTAATATGATAATTGATAGCATTGAACCAAAGGGTTACGCCAAGAAGTTGTTAAGTATTAGGGGTCTTGCCGTTATCAAGGTATTGGCTCGATACGACACGGACCTGTTGAAATCTTTCCTCGCTCGTACCGTTTACAGGAAGAGTTTAGCCGTAAAACTACTTAAGGGATTTAAGAACTACTATCGCTTATTGGAATGTAAGGAAATTGTTTCTGGTATTTTACTTCAGCTTTTTCCCGCGTTAAATGTACAAAAACTTTGAATTTTTGCATATTCAGTAAAAGATTTTCATCAAAAACTTCCCAATTTAAATTTGAATTGCAATTGTAGTTACATACTTCAAATAATTTTTATTATTTTTTAGTGATTACATCGCGTAGAATTACTCTCAAATTTCAATTTTATTCAATGTTTATTTTTCTACTTTAAAGTATAAGTATTTGTCACTTTCGTAAGTGTTTCATTATTCAAGGATTTTCTTTCAGAAACTATACGCAATTTTAAATAAGTACTTTCGAATTGCAACCAATAGTAGTTTCATACTTAATTTTCTTTACTAGTTACTGATTACACTGTTAAGTTACTCGTATTTTCAAGTTTTTGGTTCATAGCTTCTTCCCAAGTTAATGTTTGTCAATTTAAGTTCCTTAACAAAGTTCACTACTAATTCCCAATTCAATAAGTATTTTCTAATTATTTATTTTTATTTTTGAAAAACTACGAAATTTTAAGAATTGCAAGCAATTGCAGTTTCATACTTATTTTTGTTTACTATTTAGTGATTATAGTGTTCTAGTATTTTCGGGTTTTTTGGTTCAAAGCTCCTTCTCAATTAAATGTAACTCTGTTTGTCATTAAAAGTTCCTAAACAAAGTTCACTACTAATTTCCAATTCAATAAGTATTTTTTTTTCAAAAGCTAAACGCAATGTTAAATAAGTACTTTAAAATTGCAAATGTACTTGTTACATTCTTTCATTAATTTTATTTGTACTTTTTAATGGAGGAAAAATAAAAGTTTGTAATCTTTGATAGTCGATACGTTATAGTATTTTAAATTATGTAGTCAGAACGCGTACACTGATAATGCATCTATGTCTATACATGTACAATTAAAAGGACTGACTGTAATAACCCCCATTTCAAAGCACTGTACTTAAGAAGCTGAAACTAATTTTCCGGGGAAGTTACTTATAACCTGTAAATACTAAGAAATATTTTCCAATCCACAGCCATCTAAAAAAATGGACAGAAATGCCCAGTTGTAACCTATATTTGTGTACTTAGAGGCATCATAAACTTATGGTATCACTCAGACTTATATATATCACTCAGACTATATATCGAAAAGCCTATAAAGAATATAGGAGCGGGGCAGCAGTTTTCGCTTTTTGAAAGTTTTCCTCTCTTTTTTCGGTATGCCAGCGCATCATTAGCTACGTTCACCGTTGCATGGGAGTTGGTTCGGTTCAGAACTGGTCTGCCTAACTAGTTTTGAACCCTCTTCATTACCAGTTCGAAGCGATTTTAACAGCCTCGGTTCCAAGCGACCGTTTCCATTTTCAAGTGATGAACTTTAAGAGATAACTTTACGAAAGTCTTTGAACAGGAAAACTGTAATTTTCAAACTTGGCGCGAGATAGAATTGGGGTATTGTTTTTTTTTATGTCTGAGCTGTTCTTATTTCTAATCCTGTTCCATTAGAAGCCTGCTTCCATGACCTCAAAAAACTGCATTTTCCTATAGAAATAATGTAAATTTTAGGCTCCTTTGACGAACGTTATCGGTTGGGCCTAGTCTTAATTGTTTACAGAAAAACTATTTACGCTTAAAAGTTCAAATTTGTAGGACTTTAGAAAACATTACTACGCAACTACATTTCGCGACATTTGATCACATTATTACCCCCAAAAAACGGCATTTTCCCCAAGATAGACCCTAAGGCTAATTTTGACTCTCTTTGACCAAGGAGTACTAACCGGGCATATTCTCGATTTTTGGCCGATTGAACGGGCAGCCAGCGTGATCGAGTGGGCTGTGGTGAGAGACTCGGACCGGTCTGCTCGAAAACCATGGGAAACCGTGACATTTCGCTGAATATGTGTCTATTGGGAATCTCGTCGTTTAATGTAATTAGTAAAGTATTTATCGAGTGTCGGAATTGGCTACTACACAAGGTTTTTATAATTACAATGTTCTTATTTACTTTTGTGCTGGAATACTTGGCGTTTGGGCGGAAAT
>JAEQBA010002270.1:20640-38059 GCA_019434445.1 Phalangium opilio | reverse complement strand
TCCATCGAGCATAAGATATTCGGGTAAACTGCTGAAAATTCTCTCCTGTCGAGTGCGTCTAGCCCATTTCTGAACAACAGGATCCTGGGCGCTATAAATACGCACCAATGACATCAGGAGTAAAGCCAGCATTGATGGCTATTACCAAAACTTCAAGAAAAGTGTAAGTTCCGGTTCCTTCGATCATTACGGGTGGAATTCCAGACCTAATCAAATCCGAGAGGGTGTCGATGCAATTGTAGTTTTCAATCGTGAATTTCGTACATAAGTAACATCCCAAGAAAAACAGGATGAAAGTGACTCCGATAAGCCACGACGAGGCCAGTAGACGACAAGTTATATGTGGCAAAACGGCAGGAATCGCTATACAGAACAATATTACCCCTATATGTATTATTAAAACCCCAGCCATCATTTGCGGTTGGATCCTTCAAACTAAAATGGCTCGTGTTAAGACTGGCATATGTGATGAATTTTTATCCAAAAATTGCGATCACTTAAAGCCTTACGTTCGGCACACAAGAGTGACGCGTTATTCCAGATATTTTCCATCGTTTCGCCGGCGAATTTCTTGACAACCTCCTTTGTTGATAACGTATTGTATTTTTTCATTATGATTGAATGAATGACGAGTAAAAGTGACAGAAGAAGTATTGTTAACACCACTAAGTTTACCACCTAAGGATCAAGAACGTAACTTAATTAGATTTGGTATTGACAGGAATTATACATGGAACTCAAGGCATCTATCTCTTCCTGTCTCCACTTTGCAACGATGAAACTAAAAGGCGTTTGCTGGTACTGTATTAAAGGGTCTGTAAAGAGGTCGGCAGAAGGTTGAGTTTCTATTTTGAAAAGTTATTATTAACGTCACAACCCCTAGGGGTAAGCAAAACGAAAGTCTTTTATTCTTTTGGAGAAAATAGTGTTATGGCATTTTCCTATTATTGTGTTACTGAGCCTTATCTGGCAGGTAACACAATTGGGCCAATCACAGCGCCTTTGCTATTGGTAAGATCGTTGGTTCCAGCAAAAACGCAGCGGGGACTGGGAAACACCGGAGCGGGGCGGCTCTCAACCAATCAAAGGAGAGACTAACCTGATGCGAGGAACCGCTTTACAACCACGAACTAATTCCTCTTTGACGCGTTTTACATCAGCTGCTAACGTCAATGATTGTGGGGGGGAGGGTGCCTTTCTCAAAACAAAATTCAACGGGCCGCCGACCCATTTACAGTCCATTTAACCTCTAGAGCTTGGGTCTAACTGATGTCAGTAAATATATATGATAAAAGCTCTTCCCACATCTCAAAGTATCATCGAGGCACCATTGTAAAAAAGTGTAATTTACATTCGTTTCCATATTTAAGAAGCTCAAGGAAGTTGATACGAGTCTCTTCGGGGCGGCTGTCACGATAATCGTCCTGGACATTTGAAAAAGCGGAGACGGACTGTAATATTCCTGTTGACCATAGAAAAATGACCGTGTCTTGGGTATCGCAATTGTGTGAACTTTCTAATACCATGCAGAAAAAATTTAGTTAATAACATCTTTGAAATATAAGCCGTAAAATCATGTACTAACTTTGAAAAAATCTGGTTCACTATATATTTTGTTGACGTCATCATATTCAATTTTATGCTCTTCGTAAATTGATCTAAAATTAGAATAATATACAGGGTGTTTCTGATTAATCTCTTATGAATTAAAGGGTTTGTTCCTTGGATTAAGCCGAGTCGAAACTGTCAAAGAACATGGGATCTACGATAATTAGTTACGGAGATAGGAACTCCCAAACATTTAGGGGCAACGGGGAAAAAGTCACACATATCAGTTAAAGACAATTTCAATAGCCTTCAATCTAAAAGCGTTGTTGAACCTTTATATAGCTGAAGTGTACTATTAAATGGGTAGGAATGTGCGTACCCTGGTAAAGTAAGGATAATTCAAAGTGTCATTAGTAGCGCGTCATGGGGTTATTCACTAATGATAATTATCGTTCATTGGCGATTTTCATTCGTTCTTTTAAATTGTGGATTTTAAAAGGGATGGGATTAAGGGTTCCATCAGGGTTACGGGTAATCAATAATCATCGAAGGGTTTCCCACTTGAAACTCAATTACGATTTTAGAACGGATTAGGACCATGGGTTACATAAGGGTTGCGGGAAATACACCCTTTCAACGAGTCTAAGAGGGAAAGGAGCAGGGGTAAAACTCTGCCTTGCATCTCGCTTTTTAGCGCCTGCACTGTAGGCGTTTTGGATCTGAGAGTGCGCAAACACGGCACTGGAGCAACCCCCTTGTATATATCTCCCGATACTAAGGGTTGCCTACCCCCCTTTTCTCGTCAATATTGTGTATTATCTTAACAAATAAATGGTTCTCGATAGCTGGAGCCTTGCAAACGGGGCCATGCTATACGAACTTACAATACTACTAAATTTTTATTTGGGCCAACGAGCGAGGACTAGTGCGTAACCACACTTTTTATGCCGCTCGGCCCAATCAAATTTTGAGAATATGAAATCTTACTTCATGTTCATCAATCGTTTAAAAAATTCCTCCATGATTTTGAACCGCTGCACCATGGTTGGCATTTCCCACGATGCCTGTCAAGAAAGTAAAGAGAAATCCCGATAAAGAAAAACTGCGTTAGAGGCAGTGAAGTCAAATCAGCAACGCTACCGAATGTTGCTAAACTTACCGCCATTGTTGTAACGTTTATCGGAGTCTCTTTGGCGTATCTACAATAATTGAGGCTTTCTCAAATAACAATCACAATTTCAAATTTAAAATGGGAATTCCACCTGTATTTTATATATCGATCATTTCCAAGAAATTGCATTTCTTTCAGTGCCATTCTCAAATTTCAACGGATTATCTTGCTCAATTATCTTAAATGGAACGAAAAATATTCATTTCGTTTCAACAAAGAAAGGAAAAGGTTTTCCCGACTCTTTTACAGACATTTTGTTACATCAGGTTTTGTTTCGTTCTGCTATGCCATGCTAGGTTTTGTTTGGTTCTGTTAGGTAAGTATAAAAAAATCAATTCGCGTTAGTGTGAATATATTTTCTTTTTAAAAAAATTATTATAAAACATCAATTATTTAAAAAATACATAATTGTTTTTTTTACCAAAATACCATGATCTCCTATTTCAATTAATAGTGATATACATTAGTTTAAAAATATAACTCATTAAGCACAATTTTTCACAATTCAAAGTATTTTAAATTATTAAAAACTAATATTAGTCGAAATTCCTTTTTTTTAAATATCTCTGAAGAGCCCAAGTTCTCCCTGAAACTAAGTCTAGTGAAAATAATGATAGTTAATATAATTATGGGGAAACAATTAGAATCATATCTTAAAAACTTAAAATACAAAAATAATATCTGTCACTTCAGAGAATCAATTTGGTATACTTATCTATTTCTTTTTCGTAGCTTTGTCGAAAAAAAAAACGTTTTTATTGATATAGGTTCCATCATTCTTAATTTAAGAATGTTGAGAAAGAAAACGAGATTGCGTTCTCACAGTAAGCTACTAATATTCGCTAATATAAGGAAAATTGACACTTTATGAAAGTAAAGTTGCTATAAATAGCGAAAAATTTCCATAACTATAACGACAACCCCACTTTGGTTATTGAAAATTAAAATAGGCTGAGAATTTTTTTAAAAGTTTTTTTTTATTTTACTAGCGCATATAGTTAACAAATCACGATAAGGCTGGTCCAAACAAAATACCAGCTTAGCGCGTGCTAACTCGAATCCTAATGTAATGACTGCACAAACTTTTAATATTTAAGACTTTAAGTTGATAAAAAATGCCAAAATAATTATCAAAATTTAGAAAAGTTAACCGTTATGGGTTTATAAATTAACTACGCCCTGTAGATTAAAAAAAATGTACTCGCCTTTGGTCGGGTATTTGTAGATTTATCTTATGTAATACCATACAGATTGGTGTCACCACCACCTTTTGTGCAAGACTGCAATTGATGTTCAGTTGTTAATCACTCACACCCGCGTTCTACAATGCCGTGGCTGAAAAAAGAACAAATTTGGAAATCTGGCTACGTAAAAAGTTGGGAAAACCAAAATGTTACCTCTCCGAGTCAAGTGAAATACAATCCACCCATTTATTTTCCATGAAAATGCTTCTTTTCTATTTAATTATAAACTACACTGCCGTTGAAACTGTAATTATGAATAATTCACGCGATGTGAAAGGGTTTATTCACAATTAGGTTGGCATTTACACACAGGGTTCAAAAAACGTTTTTTTTTTTAAAAAAAACCCAGCCCACCGCGTTTTATTGGGTTTTTCTGGTTTTTAATCTTTAGCAGTTGCGTGCATGGTAGAAATTGTCATTCAAATGTAACTGCTTAATAAAAAAAGTTACAAAATGTCTCATTAAAAATAGTAAATATCATTAAATAGTACTTTTGAAGTTGAAACACCAAATATCTTAAACTATCTTTAAAATGAAATTATTCTAGCATTCATCAAAATTGAAGATATCAGTGATGGGTTTTATTTAGTGGGTTTTTTATGGTGTGTAAAACCCAAAAAAACCCGCGGGCTTTTTTTAGGCTGGGTTTTTTTAATTCGAACGCTGCATTTGCACAACAATATCAATAACATTTCTAACATGATTGCTGATTTGTGTTCATACTGAGCTGAATGATCTCTAGAAACTAAAGCAGGGAATATGCACATAGGAAGGTTCTCGATGTTGGCACTCTTTCTCTTTCGCTTTGCTCTGCTGTCTCCCTCTCGTCGTTCCTACCTCGTGACCAACAGCTTGGGTCCTCATGGGTGTGAGCAGGGACAGACTGATAGATATGTCGGGAACAGAACCTCTCCGTGACATAAGTCACTTGGAGAGGTAAAAACCAATGGCAATAATTTGGTGGTCGAAGCCTTGCCCCAGAAAGTCTCATCAATATTAATTCGAACTGCGAAAGAAATTTGTGAGACACGCGATCGCCTATTGTTAAACTTGATTGCAATCCAGTTTACATGAATCTTTCGTACGTACATGTACCTTGCATAAAGAGTGGAAAATTAACGCATGATACCGGTACTGGTAAAACACAGATTGTAACTATGTTGGAGGAAAACCCCAAGAGAGAGTCAGGAGTCAGGACTGAGGCCTCGTCTGAAATCTGAACTCGAAATAAGAAACTCCAACAATCAATCCAGGAGTATGGGTTTATTGATACATATACCAGTTCAGTTTTCAGTGGGGTTGAATTAATCACCAGTTCGCTACAGTAGCAACTCAACTATCGTAAGAAAGGGTGGTTCCAAGAAGACTTGTTTGTCAATAAATAGCTCAAGTGGCATATTCAGGTAAATAAATAGGTAATAGTCCTCCTCTCGCCTCGTGCAAGCAAAGAGAATATACCAAGGTATATTCTCTTTGGTTGATGTAAGGAATGGATAGATTTTACTGATGACTAATATTTTTGTAGCACCCTAGGAGCGAAGGCACTCGGCGTTGCCCGTCAGCCCGTCGGGACATTTTTTATTACTTGTCACTCGGACATTATTCCATAAAAATGGGTTTTTAAATTTCTGGCCGCCATTTAAAAAGGTGCCAACAAATCGAACCCGAAAGACCATTCAGCCCGTCTACAGGTTAAAGGAAACCAGTGTACCAATTATTTGCGAAATCGGTTGAAACGCGCGGACTTTTGTTGCATAGAGAAGATTTTTTACATTTCTGGGCGCCTTTTATTAAGATGGCAGCGGATTGGAAAAATCTTTATTATTACGCGCCTACTACTTTTGAGTAACGTTCCTGCAAATTTTCATCCTTCTACGGCAAGCGGGGTGGGCTGGGCGTTGATTATCAGTCAGTCAGTCAGGACTTTGATTTGTACAATTTAATTTCATTATACATTGTTAAATCAATTAGTTTATCTTATAATTTTTATTAAGTTTATTACACAACATTAATTTTACTCGAAATAATTTGACACGAGGTATAAAACTAGTCGAGAAAATTTGGAGAAATCTTTGAGCTTGTGACTCGTTTGTTCCCAAAGTAACTTCGTGTCATGTGACGCCTTTCAAGTTTCTAATGTTTTGAAATATTAGAACTAGTTTTTTCCTTTAATCGTTATACTATAACATTACATGTGGTAAAAAACTAGGCGAGAAAACTTGGAAAAATCTTTGTGCTTGACTTGTTACCAAAGTAAATTCGTGTCATATCATTAGTTTTTTATGTGAAGTCGTTTGTTCCGGTTGAAACTTGGCATGGCATATATGGAATTTGAATTTCTTGGAAATATTTGATAAAAATCAAAATTGCTTTTTGAAATCCAAAATGTCTCACTGATTTTAAAGATGAGTCAATTCATAGGAATACGTCACATGAGTGAAGTAATTTTTTGTTTCTGATTTTGAAGTGGAAGAGTACATGTTAAAACAGAAAGCGTTAAATAAAATCTGACCTATATATTAAACTAACTCCATTACGAGAGTTATTGCCTTAAAGTGTTAGAGTCACCAAAAATCGCTATTTTTAAAACTAAAAGGCTTTATTCCCATCTGAAAGATCAAATATTTCTGATTCAGAATATCTATTTATATAATGCATTATAATTTTTCAAATATTATTAAAACCCCGGCTTTCGGAACCTACTCGCAGAACTATTTTGACAGTTAAATTTCGCGGTACTCCATATACCCCTGGTGACGTCACGATTCGAGCGCGCGTGAACCGCGACTCCGCAAGTCCTATTTTTTTATAGATAGGTAGCGCTTTCAAAGTGATCGAATTTGACGCGCGCGCGATGTTTAAAAACTAGGCTTAGCTCTCGTAATGAAATCTGTCTCGCGCTGGTCAACCTCTTTTGACGTTACCAGGGGTATATTTATAATTTATTCCGTCTTAAGGAGGTATGTGAAATATCAATTTTCTTTTTCATATCACAAAATGAATAAATTTCTATAAGACTTTTTTCCTTGGATCTACTGTTATTATAACCCAATTGATGTTTTAAAACGAAAATTAGCCACTTTTCAAAAAACGTGGCACTAACACTTTAAGTTGAGCTACACTACAAAATTTTGTCTGCACCTTATGCTTAACTTTCGGGTTGTATTTACGACTAAATGAATAGGCGTAAATTAAATAAAGAGCGTATTGCGCGTTTTTCTAAGCTATGATCTTTATTACTTTAGTTGCTTATAGTGTTTATTCTTAGGCACGTTACAAAGATATGAAAATTAATCAATACTATTGGTTTCGTGTTTCTCATACCCTTTCACTATTGGGTGGTGGGGGTGAAGTTGCGAATGAGAATGCCATGAATTTTGTCTAAGGGAGTGATATCAGTGCTATTAGAAGTAAGATAAGGAACAAGAAGTATCGAGGTAACCAAATTTTTCCCTTGGCGAAAGTGAATATTCTTGATAACAAACCGACGGTTGGCCCTCTGGTAGCGGTTTCTGAATTCTCCCTCCAAAACGTGAGACGCTCTCGGCGGTAGACGGCCGAACTAGATTCAAGCACCCGCGTCCGTGTTCCGCGACTTTAGGTTGAGGGGAAGGGGGTAGGAAATGTTTTTGGAACTCGACCAATTTTTCTCTCTAGTGTAGGCGCGATGGAAGCAGCATAAAATCCTCAAATTTGTTCACTAGTGCCAGGATCTACTATCAATGCTAGAGCTCTTCACTTCTAGATCCTTATTTTACTTCTGGTGCTTTGTTGAACAGTCGAGAATGGTCCAAATAAACAGTACTAACTACAGAATTTAATTTACCTAATACTGAAACAATGGAACCATTAATCAAAAGAGAAGTTCATCACATTAGGATGAAACTCCAAAAATTACACACTTTAGCCATTAGGATTAAATAAGTTCATTAAAATATTGACTTTTATATTAGAAATAAAATAGTTCGATACTTAATGTAATAATTAAAGTCATTACATTGTATCTTTATAGTTTAAACGTTAATACGACCTGAAGCGCAGAGTTCACAAAGACGGCAGGTGCCAGTGGAAGGTTCGTCGTTTATCGCTAGTCACCGTTTCGCCGATTAAAGGTTATAATGCACAACATTAAACTAAGTCCACAACAACAGCAAATCTTTACAGCATTTGAAATTTCCGATTACACACGCCATAATTTGAGTTGCCCCAAAATGGCACTGAACCAATTTGAATTTTTTTGGACATGATCGATATTTTAAATACAAGTAAAATTTGCATTTACAAATCGCAAATGTTATCGTCGATTTGTAAATTTCTTTTTATACATTTTTTAGTTTTTAGCGCCATCTATTGATGGCTAAAAACTAATGCATTTATACCGAAGATTTACTACCCCCACTTTTACCCCTTTCACCCCCACTTTTTCCCCCTTTCCCCCCTCTTTTCCCCCCATTTCCCCCTTTTTTTAGTGCCTTCCCCCCTATATTACCCCCTTTTTTCCCCCATTATATCCTATGTTACGGCTGGTTGGGCGTCTTAACCCCGCCTTTTCGCGTTAATTTATTCAAATTTATTCATAATTCATAAATAATGCTCTAAAACGCTAACAGATGGACCTAGGGTAGCTAAGCTTCATATTATTTTTTTTCGTAAATATCCAAATCCCCAACGGGACTCGAACGCTCCAACGTCAACGCTACGGTTCGGAAACCCGGTACGCTAGAACTGCGCCACAGAATGCTTATATAAACCTTTGCTTTCATGAGATATAAGCTGGGATAGAAATCCATCTCGAGTCTAGGCGCGTTTGCGGCGTTTCGCGCTAAGAGAGAGAAATTAAATAATCGCCCACTACCACGTTAATATGACGTTAAGTCGGCCTCAAAGTCACGTCTGAAGCTTAGAGTTCTTTTCCTAAAACCTTATCAGTCTTGAATGTAGAGAGAAACGAATTAGCAGGCAAAGTTCACCATGAGTTAACCAATGATATCGTCTCTTGAAAACTCGTCTGCTACTCTACTTAGTTAAGCGAGCAGTCCACGTTTACAAGTGAGATTAATGATAACTTTATAAATAATGATGTTTAAAATTAACCGATTGAGGAAGTTACAATAGTTCAATATATATTATTCTGTAATTTAATTAAGATTAAAATAAATATATATTCACGAGTGAGATTAATGATCATAATGGTAGATAATGATGTTTCAAGTAAGTTAATTGAGGAATTCACTGTAGATTAATTAATATTATACTTTAATTTAATAAATATTATACTTTAATTTAATTAATATTATACTTTAATTTAATTAAAATTGAGGAAGTTACAATAGTTCAATATATATTATTCTGTAATTTAATTAAGATTAAAATAAATATAAATTCACGAGTGAGATTAATGATAATTATAAATAATGATGTTTCAAGTAAGTTAATTGAGGAATTTACTTTAATTTAATTAATATTATACTTTAATTTAATTAATATTATACTTTAATTTAATTAATATTATCATGATACTATAGTTTATGATAACTTTACAAATAATGATGTAGTTTAGTTAAGTTTAAAACTAACCGATTGAGGAAGTTACTATAGGGTTGGTACTGGTAATTATGGACACTTTTTGCAAATCTTTGAATAACTTCCGTGGAGCTAACGTTAGACACCAGAAACTTTCAGGATATGAAATATGATTCTTTATACACAATTCGCTGTTTTCAGCTTTTTAACTCTCTTAAATTTTGCACAATATCCTATTTCCCAATCCCCTCGGAGGACCCCAATTGTGAACAATCGCTGGTAAATGTAAACACCCTGACCCTAAATACTGAAGGAGGTAGTGAATGAACACTGGACCCAAATGTGAACAACAATGATAATCAAATGGGAGGAATAAAAAAGGCCCTAGGAAAGGACAGGGTTGCCACAGTACCTGGAAATCCTGGAAAATCTGGAAAAGTCAGGGAATTTAAAAATGGGCCGAAAAGGTCAGGGAAAAGTCAGGGAATTTGATTTTAGTGGGTAAAACTTCTGGGAATAAGTCTTTATTGAAAGAGTAATGAAAGTTTCTCCTCATGCTCTCTCAACACAGAAAACTCTAGATTAATCCTTAAAAATGTCTAGAATTGTTTTTGTAAAGTAAATGCTCTCTTAGACTGTTATTTATAGTTAAAATGTTTCTTATTTGTATTGGTGCAACAAATACATGGGAAAATTTAATGTTGAGAGTTTATTTAATTATAACCACTTGAAACGTGCAGTAAACATTCACTTTTTCGGCCTAAAAGGTCAGGGAAAATCTGAGAAAAAGGTCAGGGAATTTGGTTCTGAAAATTCCGTGGCAACCCTGAAGGAGCTACCATTACGTAGGGCCTAAATCCATGCACCTAGATTAAAGTTTACGCAGATGTGATAAGTGATAAAGCAGCCCATAGGATAATATAATTAAAAACAATACCCGAGTCAAAATGTTCAATAATTTGTTGAGAAGTCCTATTTATTTCGATACCTCTCATAACAGCTGTCTCATTTTCTCGCTTTCCCGCCCAATAAGTAGTCGTAGCTACCGCCCTCTTACCGCTAAATTGATAAACTTACTAATGGCGCGAAATTTGAGTCTTTTTTGGGTCAATGATGTATTTTAAAGTTAATATTATAACTTTTACTTTTATTTTTTAGTAAAATAGCTTAAAAAGGATTCTAATTAACCTTGAAACAATTGAATTTTTACCTGGTTTTTTCCAACTCTAAAATCGAATTCCGAATCGAAACCACAGATATTAATATCAATTTTATAGTGAAAAACGTGATCTATCTAACGATTAAAGGTTTGTTATCGTGGGATTATTTTAACTCTTGCTAAGCTTATTCCCCGATGGTATTGTATTAAGCAACACCTAAAATTGGCATCAACTTAAGTTGATTAGTCCGAGTTGGTGTGTATATAGGTTCGTATCTTTCATCCACGTATTCCTACAATGTTCATACCATTTTTATCGTAATCCTCAATATTCAATCTACAAATAGAGCCCTTTTAAAAGGAATTTAAGCCGCCCAAAAATTAGCTACAAAATGTTAAAGAAAAAATAGAATCGTTCACATTTACCAGTACCGACCCTAGTTTAAAAAATATTATTCTGTAATTTAATTAAGATAAAGTTCTGTAGGTTAAGTTTAAAATGAACCTAATGAGTAAGTTACTGTAGTTTATTACTAGATTGATTTTATTCATAATAGGAATGCTATTTTACAAACAATGAAAAAAAAAAACCCGAAATGCTAAATTAGCTGGGGTCATCTTATAATGCATATAGTAATACTAATTCTTGTCACTAGAAGGCGGTAAAAACTATATGACTGGGTCATCTTGTTAATATAGATACTCCCAAGAGACTCCAATAAACGCGACGACAATTGCAGTGAGTTTATCAACATTTAGTCGCGTGTCTTTGCAGGGTTTATTTTCTATCGATGGAATTAAACTCGTAATACTTTTTGTTAGAATGCGTGGGAGATGGAGAACCATGCGTCACGGTACGATATAACTTACAATTGCTCTGAGGACTACTTTAAACGATCTCTTAACATGAAGTATGTATCATTTATATCTATATAAATCAAAGTCCTGACTGACTGACTGACTGACAGACTGACTGATAATCAACGCCCAGCCCAAACCGCTTGCCCTAGAAGGCTGAAAATTTGCAGGAACGTTACTCATAAGTAGTAGGCGCGTACTAAGAAAGATTTTTCCAATCCGCCGCCATCTTAAAAAATGGCGCCCAGAAATATAAAAAACATTCTCTAAGCAATTAAGTACGCGCGTTTCAACCGATTTCACAAATATTTAGTACACTGCTTCCCTTTAACCTATAGACGGGCTGAATGGTCTTTCTTGTTCGATTTTTCGCCATCTTTTAAATTGGCGCCCAGAAATGTAAGAAAATATTCTCTATGCAACAAAGTCCGCGCGTTTCAACCGATTTCACAAAAAATTTAGTACAATGGTCTCCTTTAACCTATAGACGGGCTTAAAGGTCTTTTGGGTTCGATTTGTTGCCATCTTTTTAAATGGCGGGCAAAAACTTAAAAACCCTTCTTTATGGAATAATGTCCGCGTGAAAAGTAATAAAAAATATCCCGACGGGCTGACGGACTGTGCCGAGTGCCTTCGCTCCTAGGGTGCTACAAAAATATTAGTCATCAGTAAAATCTACACATTCTTTATATCATCTTAGATGGAAGTTCTTATAACACGCGTGCGACGCCGCGGGTAACGGCTAGTAGTAAATAAAAGTAGATTCGAGCAAGAAAGAATTGTGTTAAATTACTAATTCTGTCAAATGGGTGTGCGAATATACGAGAATTTGAATATTATACCCATTTTTTTATCTCGATAAATTTGAAAAGCATAAAACTAGCAATTGGAACAATGAATTAGGAATTAAAAGGGCTGTTCGGAACGTGGGACAAACGACGATCTTCCTCATAGGGTTTAGCATAGCGGGTGGGTAAAAAAAGGATGGGCTCGTAAAGTCCCTTTGAGTTTCTCCAGAAGTATAAAATTTTTCTCTTAGAGAGAAGTGTACCACAAAGCGGGGTAAGTGTTAC
This sequence comes from Phalangium opilio, assembly GCA_019434445.1. Taxonomy (NCBI): domain Eukaryota; kingdom Metazoa; phylum Arthropoda; class Arachnida; order Opiliones; family Phalangiidae; genus Phalangium; species Phalangium opilio. The sequence goes on along the minus strand of JAEQBA010002270.1, from coordinate 25,483 downwards.
GTCATTCTTCCCAACATCGTAACATTTGGAGCAATGTTACTAAACCGAATCACATACGCGATAAATAGTTCCCTCATCATTAGTCTATTTGCGTTAAACTATTTGGCAAGACGCACTTGTAGATTTTTGTCTCACCCCAAGACGATGTTAGGGAGTTGATTGCTGAGGATTTAGTACCAAACAGTGCCCATCTGTAGTTTGATGAGCGGGAGAGCAAACAAAAACGGCAGCCTGGGAAGAATGACGTTACATAACTAATGTATTAAGATGATACAGATTGGCATCCTTCTTCTATTATCCCCTTCTGGGTTCTCTAAGTATGCTGCTCTCCGTATACAGGAACGAAAATCAGGAAACTTATGTTAAAGTCTTACTGTATATTTTTTCCTCGATGATTCTAGAGTATTTTTCGAAGAGCATAAACTTACCTTTTTTGATATGCCTAAATTATATACTGAACCTCATTTTTTCCACGTAAGTGAAAGAGAAATCAGACAAAAATAAAACTATTGAAGTGAAAATACTTAATAACTCTTGATCTGGTTTTAGAATGCTCATATCATCTTAATACCCATGGCAAGCTCATTTTTCAATGGCCGCCAGAAATATTTCAGTCCAACTCAGGTGTTCCAAACGGACAAAACGATTATTGTGTCTGGTGGCCCAAAGAGAGTCTTATCAACTTCCTTGTCTTTCTTAAATATGGACACGGAAGTAAAATTCGGACGATCTTAATCCACTCCCTACCCAATTCATTGAATTACACTCTTCTCTCAACTATAGGTGGTGATTTTAATCGTGTTAACCGTGGTCCTATTGTCACTTTTGCTCGTCATTCACTCTATTGTAACCAACAAATACAAATCTCTGCCCACCAAGAAAGTTGTCAAGAAAATTACAAAAGACACCTTGGAAAATGTCTGGGAGAACGCCTCGCTCTTGTGCGCCGAACGTAAGCAATCAAGTGATGCTATTATTGGAAATAATTCACCCTATAGAGCAAGCCAGTTTCTTATAAGGGCTTAATTCAACTACCGGAAATTGTCTTCCGTCAATTACGAAAGATGGCTAACGCAAAAATTAATAATTTTGTCCTGTAGCGGTTCCCGCCGTTTTGCCCCACATTACTTGTCGCCTGGTCGCTTCGTCGTGGCTAATCGGAGTGACGTTCATTCTGTTTTTCTTGGGTTGCTACTTGCGGACGGAGTTCACGACGGAAAGTTACAATCGCATCGACTCCCTCTCGGATTTGATCAAATCGGGAATTCCGCGTATAATGTTCGAAGAAACCGGAACACTCGACAAACTGAAATTATTGGTAAGTAGGCGTTTTTATGTTAAGTCCTCTATTGGTAAGTAGTCGTTTCTATGTTAAGTCCTCTATTGGTAAGTAGGCGTTTCTATGTTATGTCCTCTATTGGTAAGTAGTCGTTTCTATGTTAAGTCCTCTACTGGTAAGTAGTCGTTTCTATGTTAAGTCCTCTACTGGTAAGTAGTCGTTTCTATGTTAAGTCCTCTATTGGTAAGTAGTCGTTTCTATGTTAAGTCCTCTATTGGTAAGTTGTCGTTTCTATGTTAAGTCCTCTATTGGTAAGTTGGCGTTTCTATGTTAAGTCCTCTATTGGTTTATAGGCGTTTCTATGTTAAGTCCTCCATTGCTAAGTAGGTGTTTCTATGTTAAGTCCTCTATTGTTAAGTAGGTGTTTCTATGTTAAGTCCTTTATTGTTAAGTAGGTGTTTCTATGTTAAGTCCTCTATTGTTTTATAGGCGTTTCTATGTTAAGTCCTCTATTGGTAAGTAGGTGTTTCTTTGTTAAATCCTCTATTGTTAAGTAGGTGTTTCTATGTTAAGTCCTCCATTGTTAAGTAGGTGTTTCTATGTTAAGTCCTCTACTGTTAAGTAGGTGTTTCTATGTTAAGTCCTCCATTGCTAAGTAGGTGTTTCTATGTTAAGTCCTCCATTGCTAAGTAGGTGTTTCTATGTTAAGTCCTCTATTGTTAAGTAGGTGTTTCTATGTTAAGTCCTCTATTGTTTTATAGGCGTTTCTATGTTAAGTTCTCTATTGGTAAGTAGGTGTTTCTTTGTTAAGTCCTCTATTGTTAAGTAGGTGTTTCTATGTTAAGTCCTCCATTGTTAAGTAGGTGTTTCTATGTTAAGTCCTCTACTGTTAAGTAGGTGTTTCTATGTTAAGTCCTCCATTGTTAAGTAGGTGTTTCTATGTTAAGTCCTCCATTGTTAAGTAGGCGTTTCTATGTTAAGTCCTCCATTGTTAAGTAGGCGTTTCTATGTTAAGTCCTCTATTGTTAAGTAGGTGTTTCTATGTTAAGTCCTCTATTGTTAAGTAGGTGTTTCTATGTTAAGTCCTCTATTGTTAAGTAGGTGTTTCTATGTTAAGTCTTCTATTCCTCTGACGTTATTGGTGTTTATCTATAGGCAGGGCCCAGTTGTTAAGGAATGGCTAGACGCACTCGATATGGAGAATATTTTCAGTAATCCAGGGGATTATATATTTAATGATGGATACATTCCGATTCTATCTGGAGAAAAGGTTCTAATCACATCTGACGCTTATCTGACTTGGATAATGGATGCATACCTTACATCTGATTCCGAAAGTAAATCATTCCTCGTGAACAATGGAAAGTGAAGGCCACTTTTCGCACGGTGAAATTAACATCGAGAACTTGCACTTCATATTTAACACCTCTTGGATGAGAAGTAGCTCGCTAGTGGAGGAAAACGCCCAACTACTGTCGGAATGAATTTTATCGCGCACGAGAATAGGGCTTGACGAATTTTCCATTGCAGCATGGCACCATTAATGGAAACGCAAGTTATTGATCATCCTGATTATAAGGTTCATCACCTCATGGAACAGGTCAAGTGGAAGAGACCAATGAAAATTATTTCTGCCTTGGACCTGAGAAGCCTCTCCACTCCTTTTTACTTTCATCTTATATTGTTGTCAGCAACAGTAGCCGTCGTCTTAACCGAAATAATCTTCAACTAATTAGCTTAAAATTTAATGTCACTACAGAAAATATAATCTCAGGAAAAACAAGTTGGGAAAGCCAAAATTTTACCTCTCCGCGTGGAGATGACTATCACTACCCCTTAAACAACCTAAATATATGCATCTATCGCTTTTTTTAATTCTTTGCAAGTGCAGGAATTGAATTTTAAAATAGTCAATTGTTCAAGCCTTTTCAATATCTCTCAATTGCTGTGGAAACTCTACTCTCTCGCTATACCTCAACCGTATTCTTAGTCTACCAGTATGATTTGTAACATTTGTCCATATCAAAGCTGAATCATACCTCGCCACACAAAAAACAAATGTCCCCAAAACATGGAAGCCACAACCCAATCACACATAAGCTAGGCTCCCACTTAACCAAAATAATTATTAAACAGTTAAATACTCACAAAGATTGGCAAAATCAATCTCCTTCAGTAATACGTAGCGCTTAAATATATTATTTTCCGAACAAAATTAATCGAGCAAATTTAACGTTTAACTTCTGCCTTTGAAATTCTATCATCAAAGAGTGATTCAACTGTTTAAAAAAAGGTTTTTTTCGCAAATAGGGCGCTATCATATCAACCGCAATACCGTCATATTTAAAAAATATACATTGCCAACACTTTTTTAGACACAATAGTGGAAGTTTTAGCCTCATTTAAAACATGTAAAACATTATCTCATCGACAAATAGCTTACACATGTCTTTTTTACCAATACCTAGACGTTTGGATTTTGCTAAAGCAATCTTAGCACCAAAATATTTTTTGATACAAAATAAATGTTCTATATTCTTCATTTTTGAAAATATATTTTTAAACGTTTATAATGATTACTCTCTACACCTACACTAATCTTACACAAACACAAGGAGTATAAATCCACTAGTGGAAGCGGTGTTTTTATTGAAAATATATATTTTTAAGCGTTTACCATGATTACGCTCTACAGCTACACTAATCTTACACAAACAAGGAGTACTATAAACCCACTACTGGAAGCGGTATTTTTATTCAAACGTAAAACAATTTCGCTTAAGTTATTCATCTCTAGGCATCGTTAAAAATATCTCTATCACTCCTAGGTAACTGTATGCACAGGATTTTACGACATTGTAACTCAAATTCATCTGATTATGTTTTAACAAGGTTAAATCTAACTGGGAGTAAGATGAAAGGAGTAGAAGCTTATCTGTCTTAGGAAATATGAAATTTTATCTTAACAGTTCGTTAAATCATAAGTTTATAACAAAAAACGCGGAAGGGGAAAACGAGCAGACAGCAGCGATTTTTGGGGGGTAGAAGGTTAAGAGCGCCATCTGTCGTCCGTGCCAAAGTTGAACTTCCTCTCGAAACGCAATGAGAAAGTGGATAAAATAATGCCATCAGCTATTTAACTGCGTCGATATATTTAACGACTTGACCCATGACATGCGCTTAATGAATCCTATTTAATGTTGGATGCTAGGAAACTTGGTAGACGTAACAGTCTGTACTAGTACCCAAGCATCCTTCAATAAACGCCTGGCAACATTGTGGTACGCATGGTACCACTAAAAACTAGGATGTGTATTTATCTTTCGACTCACTTCAAGCCTTTAAGCCCTCATTACAGAGGATTTGAAACACTATCGTAATTCCTAGTGTCTCGAATCTCTACGTTCCTGTCCATTATGAACAGTGCTCAGAGAATGATACATCAAATCGAATTGCCGAAAATATTATCCATATTTTCATTTCATATAACAGAGAAAAAAAATTATTACGGTTCTGAGAGGAGCTTCCCATTTTGGTTGTTGTTCTCAAAAATATATCGCAATG
>JAEQBA010002270.1:0-20617 GCA_019434445.1 Phalangium opilio | reverse complement strand
CACACACACACAGACAGACACACCCAAACACACCCATACAGGCACACGATTGACACTTGGGGACCGGTAAGGAGTGATTGACATCTGAGGACCCAATTAACTATAGTTCATTAAAAAGAGGATTTAATAATTAGTTGAGCGCCGTAAATCATATAATTAAACACTCGCTGTGGAAAAAGAACCCAAGACATTTATATGTAGGGACCTGAAAACACACGATCTTTTCACCGTATAAATAGGGACCAAAATTCCAGATTACTTTCAAAATTCAGATATAGATGTCGCTAGGTGAAAGTCCCCACTTGTCAATGAAGTCACTGCGTGGAACTTGAAAGTGTATAATCACAAAATGTCCCCAGATATAAGGTAGGAAGACGGTTCAGGTCCCCACTTGTAAACCTGAAATTAGCTCAAAACTTAAGTGTTAAGCTAGAAATAGGACTGATTACTTAAATTTCATTCTGATAATCAATATTTTAACTATAAAATTATAATATACATGAAATTTGAAAATGTGTGTTTAAAAGACCCCACTTATCGGTTGAAATGACAGTGAAGGTCCCCACTTGTAAATTTATCGTGTGTGAAAAATAAAATTGATATACTTGATGGAACCATAAAGGCTTGGACACTAATTCAAAATCTAATAATTTATACACAAATGTCCCCAGATATAAGGTAGGAAGACGGTTTAGGTCCCCACTTGTAAACCTGAAATTAGCTCAAAACTTAAGTGTTAAGCTAGAAATAGGGCTGATTACTTAAATTTCATTCTGATAATCAATATTTTAACTATAAAATTATAATATACATGAAATTTGAAAATGTGTGTTTAAAAGACCCCACTTGTCTGTTGAAATGACAGTGAAGGTCCCCACTTGTAAATTTATCGTGTGTGAAAAATAAAATTGAAATACTTGATGGAACCATAAAGGCTTGGACACTAATTCAAAATCTAATAATTTATACACAAATGTCCCCAGATATAAGGTAGGAAGACGGTTTAGGTCCCCACTTGTAAACCTGAAATTAGCTCAAAACTTAAGTGTTAAGCTAGAAATAGGACTGATTACTTAAATTTCATTCTGATAATCAATATTTTAACTATAAAATTATAATATACATGAAATTTGAAAATGTGTGTTTAAAAGACCCCACTTGTCTGTTGAAATGACAGTGAAGGTCCCCACTTGTAAATTTATCGTGTGTGAAAAATGAAATTGAAATACTTGATGGAACCATAAAGGCTTGGACACTAATTCAAAATCTAATAATTTATACACAAATGTCCCCAGATATAAGGTAGGAAGACGGTTTAGGTCCCCACTTGTAAACCTAAAATTAGCTCAAAACTTAAGTGTTAAGCTAGAAATAGGACTGATTACTTAAATTTCATTCTGATAATCAATATTTTAACTATAAAATTATAATATACATGAAATTAGAAAATGTGTGTTTAAAAGACCCCACTTGTCTGTTGAAATGACAGTGAAGGTCCCCACTTGTAAATTTATCGTGTGTGAAAAATAAAATTGATATACTTGATGGAACCATAAAGGCTTGGACACTAATTCAAAATCTAATAATTTATACACAAATGTCCCCAGATATAAGGTAGGAAGACGGTTTAGGTCCCCACTTGTAAACCTGAAATTAGCTCAAAACTTAAGTGTTAAGCTAGAAATAGGGCTGATTACTTAAATTTCATTCTAATAATCAATATTTTAACTAGTTTTGCGCTCTTTAGAGCTGGAAAACTATTGTTCTGTCCCCTTGCGGCTGGGCGCCTATTCCATTTCTTCCCCAGTTTTTGGTGTTACCAATTTGTCCGCGCAAAACTGTAATATGGCCGAGGCCATATTACAGTTTTGCGCGGACAATTGTTTATTTTGAAATATTGATAAATTTTGGAATGAAAACACCGTTATAAAGAAATTTGTTATAAATGAGTTAAAACAATACAATGCCGAACCAATTCTTCTCGAATTTCTTGGCAATATCATTCGTATTTAGCTTCTTTAAAGTCTCTAGTCTTAATTTTATCTGTTCTAGCATCACAGAATTAATAAAGGTTTCTTTTATTGGGCTGTAATAACAAAACGCTTCAATAGTAGGAAAATTTCAGCGCAATCGCTCTTGTGAAAACTGTTTGCATCTTTCAAAATCACAAAAAAATCCGAATACTTCGAATATGTTAATTTCTTGCCTAGCTATTCTAATTAGCTGGCAACTAAATAATTAGAATTAGCAGTAAGAAGAATGTTTTAAACTAATTAATTAGCCAATTAGTAATTTGGCATATAAACTAATTAAATTCAATTAGAAATTAGTCATTACTTTTCAACTAATTCATTTCAATTACAAAATTCGAATTAATTACCTGTATAATTAAGGTCAAAAAATTAACACCATGAAAGTGACCATGAACTTCCAACTCCGCCTTTTGTAATGCATTAATGCTTTCGATAATAATAATAATAATAATAATAATAATAATAATAATAATAATAATAATAATAAGCTTTATTAGGATATTCTCTTCAGCTATTGCTGGTTTACATGAGAGTCCGTCGTTAGGATATTTTAAATGTTTTCTTTAATTGTATAACATTAAAGATTTTCTTTGATTGTTTAAAATTAAAAGGTAAAGAAACAATAATCCACAAAAGAATATTAGTCTCATAAAATTTAAAGTAAAAAAATAAAAGTAGTGTCAGAGGATTTTTCATTTAGTTAGGCGAAGTTTATCTGTATTAATTGTAAAATATTTTGGTTTTGATAGGGACTGGAATAGAGGACTATGTAGTTGTGCGCTAAGTGCTACGAAGATAGTTTTCCAGTTCTTTTTGAAAAGTTGTAATAGTTGTGCAGTTTTTTAAATCGGTAGGCAGCGCATTCCATAGTTTTATTCCTATGTTTTAACCATTTTTTGGGACCATTTATTTTCGCGTGCTCTTGGGAAGTTAGTGTGGCTACCTCTAGTAATGTATCTCGGATTATGTGTATTACCCTCCTCAAACAGCTCTTGAATATACGACGGGGTGGTTTTGTTATGTACCTTGTAAATTAAAGTTAATAAGTGCATGTGCGATCTTTGTTTCAACTTAGCCAGTCCAAATCTCTTCTAGCCTGAGTTGCGGAGAATATTCTTGGTTGCGGGAGATAGCCCTAGCACATCATTTTGAAAAACCTGTAGTTTTTTAGATGGGAACTGCAGGCATTTTAATTTATAGTTAAATATTGATTATTATAATGAAATTTAGGTATTGGACCTTTTAAAGGCTTAACACTTAAGTTTTGAGCTGATTTCAGGTTTACAAGTGGGGACCTAACCGTCTTCCTACCTTTATCTGGGGACATTTGGTTATATTATTAGATTTTGAATTAGTGTCAAAGCCTATATGGTTCCATCAAGTATTTCAATTTCATTTTTCACACTCGATAAATTTACAGTGGGGACCTTCATCTGTCATTTCAGCCGATAAGTGGGGTCTTTTAAACAAACATTTCAATTTCATGTATTATTATAATTTTATAGTTAAAATATTGATTATCAGAATATAATTTATTCAATCAGTCTATTTCTACCTTAACACTTAAGTTTTGAGCTAAATTCAGGTTTATAAGTGGGGACCTAAACCGTCTTCCTACCTTATATCTGGGGGATTTGTGTATAAATTATTAGATTCTGAATTAGTGTCCAAGCCTTTATGGTCCATCAAGTATTTCAATTTCATTTTTTCACACTCGATAAATTTACAAGTGGGGACCTTCACTGTCATTTCAACGATAAGTGGGGTCTTTTAAACACACATTTTCAAATTTCATGTATATTATAATTTTATAGTTAAATATTGATTATCAGAATATAATTTATTTAATCAGTCCTATTTCTAGCTTAACACTTAAGTTTTGAGCTAATTTCAGGTTTACAAGTGGGGACCTAAACCGTCTTCCCTATCTTATATCTGGGGACATTTGTGTATAAATTTATTAGATTTTGAATTAGTGTCAAAGCCTATATGGTTCCATCAAGTATTTCAATTCATTTTCCACACTCGATAAATTTACAAGTGGGACCTTCACTGTCATTTCAGCCGATAGTGGGTGTTTTAATCAAACATTTTCAAATTTCATGTATATTATAATAATAGTTAAAATATTGATTATCAGAATTAAATTTATTTAATCAGTCCTATTTCTAGCTAACACTTAAGTTTTGAGCTAAATTCAGGTTACAAGTGGGGACCTAAATCGTCTTCCTACCTTAATCTGGGGACATTTGTGTATAAATTATTAGATTCTGAATTAGTGTCAATATACTTTATGGTCCCAATCAAGTATTTCAATTTCATTTTTCACACTCGATAAATTTACAAGTGGGGACTTCACAGTCATTTCAACAGACAAGTGGGGGTCTTTAAACACACACATTTTCAAATTCATGTATATTATAATTTTATAGTTAAATATATAATTATCAGATTTATGTAATTTTGTATCAGTCCACTGCCGACCCAATTTATAAAAGCCCATGCATGCCTCGGTTTTTAATTTTTTCGCTTTTTCGAATTCGCCAAAAAGTGCCGCACAGTCGACTTGGCGCTCTTCGATACAGAGATTCAAAATATTTTCGCGCCGTGTAAGAGCCAATAAGGATCAGGGAAACTAGCGGCTATGCGGTTTGAGGGGGGTGGGGGAGTATACGACTGTTAGGAACTCTTTGGAAACGGAGTTCTCGACTGTTTTTGATGTGGAGGAAATAATTTTCGCAAAGGTTAGTAAATTTAACTAGTTTATGTTTAAGTTTCTTATATTATGAAATATAATTAGGGACGGGATTTAAAAGTTAAAATTAATGTAGACTAAAGGGGAAGAGTGTGATATTTTTCATTGCGATAATACCGCTTTGTTACAAAATGTTAATTCTGGTCATTAATAAGATATTATAATTTTTGTAATGAAATGTGTTAATTCAGAGAGTAAGGATGACGGTATAAACCCAAAAATTTTACCCCCTCTTCTCCCCCCTTTCAGGGGGGGGGTAAATTTTTTGTTTATACCGACATCCCTGGGGTGGGGGGAGATGGGGGGGGAATTGATGACGTCACGTGATGGTGTTGGAGGAGGGGGGATGGGGGTTGAATTGATGTTGTTGGCGGGAATTTGATTTGTTGAGCCACCTGGTGGTGGTTTTCTTGATGACGTCACGGCTAATTTTTGATGAAGTAACGTGGCTGATACCTGTAGGGATAGGCTTATGCTAGGCTTATGCTATGGTAGATCCTGAAAGATAGGCTTATGCTAGGTTATTCTAGGCTTATTATTATTAAGAATCGAATTTTAGTCAAAAACTTTTAATGAACACAATCAATTCCAATTAATTCGCGAATGTACGCGTCGTTATTTAAGCAAATGTAGAATAAATTATATAATTGTAGTTTACGCGTCAAGTTTTTGTCACGAACTAAGTTACAAAAATCTTCGAAAATGCTCGAAGGAACTATACACGCTGCTAGGAAATTTTTACACGGTCGTAATCATTGTGAGACATAGTACCGCGACTTACATAATATTTTTGATATATATCATTCATGCGTTTTACAATAGCTTCGTACATGCATTTAATAACTTCGGCTTGATCATTTAAAAGCTTGAAGTGAAATCTCATAAAACTAAATTTCTCGTTCAGTTTCCCTGCTTCGGCCTTTGTTAGAGTGAATACGCTACCATCGTCGAATACTATACTCCCCTCCATAACGGTTATTTTTATTTTCAAGTTCAAGTAACGATAATTACCCAGGTCGCCAGTTTCCAAAGCTGAATAGATCTCCGTCCACTCCTCCATAAATTCCTTCAAAACGTCTTCCGAGATTATAACAATAGTCCCGTCCTTTTTGTAAAAAGTAAGCTTGGCTCGAATCCATTTACACCGAAAACGGCATAGCATTCATTACTTAGTCTAACACGGGCGTTCACGCGGTAAACTCCTACTTTGGTGGTCATTCTTACGGCAGGTCCTTACGGTTTAAAAGCTGAGGACTGAATGATTTTTATTGCGTGATTTTCTTGAGTGCGGGGTTGATAATTAGCCTGAGGGTATATTGACTGGTGCTTTTCTTTTTTTTATTGTCCTTTATTGGCCAGGTGGTTGAGGACCTTAAAAGGGGGCGAGGGTAAACCTTTTGTATATCAATGGAATCTGAGTGATTTATGACTCACACAAACGTGTTAAGACATTCCATCGGCTTTTTATTTATACGTAATATTTATACGTAACATCGTTCAGACGGGTCTATGGCCATAAAAAGGGACAGAACTTGAACAAAAGAATTTATCCCCATCCGTTTTTATTTTTACTATAAAGACGTGTTTTAATGGGTTTAGGGGTATGGTCGAATCAGTTGTATTGTTATGAATGAATCTATTTTCGGATTTATTGCTTTGTTAGTCGGTGACTCTTCCTACCACGAAACATTTAATTGTTTCCAGGTGTTTGCCCCTAAGGCATTATCCTGACAAGTCTCAACATGTTATGTCTTTGTTGCGTTACCCAAAATTAAAGTAATATTTTTAAAATACCAAAATGCAAATTCAACTAGAATACAGTTACTAGGATGAAAGTAACGGCCACTATTTTCCCTGGCTTTGAAACAGCTTCGCGAATTAACGTCTGCTTAGTAACAGCATCCATTACAATCTAACCTTTCATCCCCTTATTTGGGATATAAATAGCGTCGGATTTGGTCCGGACCTCATTTGATTGTTAGACACCGCCAGGATAAGATGAATCGTGAAATTACCCGTCTAGAAACGTTTGGCGCATTTGCGAGTACGTTTGTAAAACCGTCAGAACTAGCCCGTCATGGGTTTTACTATTTAAGTTCGGGGACGGACGCTGTTAAATGCCATTTTTGTGACTTAACGCTACGAGGATGGGAACCTAACGACAATGTTTTCGAAGAGCATCAGAAATTCAAGGCAGACTGTCCACTACTTCAAGGATTACCAACAAATAACATACCTATATTCATCCAAAACCCATTGACTAAAGACATGCCACCAAACAGAAAGTACAGAGATGTCCCTCAAGAAGAGTGGGAGAAAGAAAAAGTCATTCCGCCAACCCAACCCATACCAACAACACTTACTCCGAATGACGATATTGTACTAAGAATTAAACGCGTTAATCTCGAGAAAGCTATAATTGAAATGTTTATTCAAGAACTTTTGCGACATGAAAGTTAGATCCTATTATTGTAATATATTCCATACCTTATTACGTTTTATAAATTATAAAAGAACCACTCAAAAACTTGAAATGTAACTCGAAATAAATAAAAATTTTTTCCTTAATTTGTTCTTTGTAATACTATTATACCTACTACAGTCTTGACAAAACCTTTTCAGTGGTGATAGTGTAGGGTGTTACTTAGCTTTTCTCCACACATTTCGTGTTAAAAGTAAAACGTTTTTGAACATTTACATTGCATTGTACACACACGAAACGCGTCATTTAAAATTTCTAAAATCCCATAGGAATACATGTGAAATTGAATAGACCATCTGAACGAAAACAGTCATATACATTACATTTTATCAACACGAAACGCATCATTTGAAAAAAACATTTCAAATGTTTAAAGCGTTGAAATAAATTCTAACTAAATTTATGCAATTCATTCCTATTTTCAGTCTTGAGAGTTCCTCAAAATTATTTATGGCTTTTAGGGATGGGGGGGGGAATGACCTCGGGTCCCTGAGATGCATGGGAATTTATTTTTCTTTAATTGGGGCCACCCCACAGGTTGGTTTATGACCTTGAAAAGGGGGCGGAACAAAAGCATCTATTCCCTTTGTCTTTTTGGGTCATTCCAAGACTTCTATGGCCATAAAAGAGGGCTGAACTTGAACAAAAGAATTTATTTTGTCAATTCTTTAATTGGACCCCACACCAGATGGTTTAGGGCCTTAAAAGGGGGCGTGGTCGAACCAGTTGTATTGTTATCAATGGAATTTATATTTAGAGTGTTTTATGACTAGCCCAAACGTGTTAAGACATGTTTATGACATTGAGGGGGTTCTATTTTTTTCTAATTGTATCACGAAAGTATAAAAGGGCGGATCACTCTAGGCTACTCATCAGTTTACTTCTGACCGCTGTCGATGCAAGCCAAGAAATCTTCTGATCCCAAACAAAACTTGTGAGTTTTTCCGTGCCCATATCATAGTGCTTTAGTATTTTAAATTTTTTTATAAGTATTTTACAAGTGTTTTAGTATTTTAACTTAGTTTTTTACAAGTGTTTTCATTTTAACTTAGATTTTTTACAAGTGTTTTAGTATTTTTAACTTAGTTTTACAAGTGTTTTAGTATTTTTATCTTAGTTTTACAAGTGTTTTAGTATTTGACTCTAGTATTTTAAATTTTTTATAAGTACTTTCGATTTTTTATAAGTACTCTCAATTTTTTATAAGTACTCTCAATTTAGTTTTTTATAAGTACATTACTGTTTTATTGTTTTAGCATTAGTATTTTAGTATTTTGATGTATTTGTATTTTTAAATTATCGCAATGGCCAACTCTAATGTAGAAATTGAACTCCCTATTCAAGATGATAGTTTTTTAGTCGACTTTCCAGACTCGTTAGAAATAGCCTTTTTAAATGCCGATGACACGTTTATGGCAAACTATTCTACACCCCCGTCTAATAATAGATCTCCGTCTCCCACCCTGTCTATGGCATACAATAGCGCTCTTCCTCCTTTATCGCCTCTTGAAGAGGCGTTTCAAAACGACGATGTTTCTTTCTTAGACGGTTATTGTACTCCCCCCATATCTCCATCTCAACATGAGTCAATGGATGAAGGGGAAGGACAGGTAGGGGGTGGGGTTCTTACTCCTCCACCTCCACCCCCATCTCCGCTAGTTGCACCACCAGGTGTAAACGTACTTTCTAGCGGGGTAGTGTCCTTCCCCAATTTTAATCTTGATGGATGGGAAATGGAAGTACAATTTGACAATAACATCGTTGAATCTGTAAGCGACTTCCTAGAATACGTTTTGGACGATTGTTTACCCGATGACATGATAGCAATTTCGATGACAAGCATTAGTAATCCAGGCATTCAAACCGCGGACTTTAGTTTTAGAAGAAGAGACCAAATAGATATTGGATTCATATTAGAAGTAGTCGCGGATAAAGCCTATAATTCTGAAGGCGGGTCAAGGTTTTTTCTCGGTCCTATAGGAATGAACATACAGCGCGTGAGGTTGCCCCAAGGCGCCTACCGTTCGAAACGGTTAGGAATTTGTAGTTTCGAGACTTTTGCCAGGGAGAAGAAATGCATTATACAAATCAAAAACAACGATCGGCTATGTCTCCCAAATGCTTTAGTTTTAGCTAAAATACATAGGGATCATATAATGCATCCTCTTGACAAAAGCCTCGAGGCGGATTGCAAAGCCCTATGCCGGCCTGATATTAGGAAAAAGGCAGGAGAGAGGCTTAGGAAGATGGCAGAGGAATTAGCCGTGGCGGCGGAAATACCATTGGACGAATGCGCGGGGGCGGGTGCTCTACCTAGATTTCAATCATACTTGGCTGATTACCAAATAATAGTATTTACAGTTAGAGCAAACGTCCCCTACCGTATTTTCGGGGAACCCGATTTTATTCCCGGTGCCGATGGTAATCCAAAGCCGCGGCTATACCTTTTTAACTATCAAAATCATTTTGACGTCATCACCAAACCTAAACCTCTCTTCAATTTTCATTATTTCTGCGAGAGGTGCCTTGTAGGATATAACAACTTAGACTTCACTCACGCTTGCAACAAGTATTGTTATTCCTGTCAAAGGGCCGAAGATTGCGAAGGGGGAGAAATTAGATGCGGGACCTGCCATCGCGATTTTAGGGGGCAAGAATGCTTTGAGGCTCTGTACCCTAGTACTGTTTTTAGTCTCAATCTAAATCTCAATATTATTTCATTTTTTACCAAATCCATTGTAGCAATTTTTAATGTTAACATAATAGGCTAAAATTAGACCAATTTAATTTTTATCAGAACTATAAAGTCGAATTATGTTTATCAGTCTTGTCAGTCGATGTCGGTGTTCAGGTGGCAAAGCTTGCGCCTATTTTTGATTTAATAAATAAATGTTTAAGTTTTTATCTACTGGTTGATTTCGTTAACTTCGCGTCTGCACACGAACATATTTTTGGTCCGTCGAGCCGGATATACAAGTCGGGTAACCTTACAAGTTATCTAACAAGACCCAGTATCCGTATACCGTGGGAAGCAGCGAATATCTTAAAGCGATTGAAGTTCTCGTTTATCGACATGGATGACTATTTAAACAGACGACGAATCCTCAAGGGAAGAATTACAAGAATCGAAAACATAGTAGCAAGCCATTCCAACACACCATTGACGCCGGTGGCAACAACACTGTACAAAGGAAAGGCGGACGCATTAACCGAAGAATTGGACAACGTGCATGACCAGATCATTCAGAGGTGTCCTCCAGAAGATATTGATAGCCATGAAGCCGAATATAATCAACTTGCCACACGCATGGATACCATAATTATATTCTTGAACACTGCACTCATTAGCCAAGCACCATCTACCATTAGCTCAGTTCAAACACCAACTCAGCCAAGTTCGGACATAAGACTGCCAAGGTTGGAGTTACCGATTTTTGGAGGCAACTACTCGGATTGGATTCCATTCCACGATCTATTCACAGCAACGGTGCACAATAACGGATCATTATCCGGAGCACAGAAACTTCAGTACTTGAAAACAACGCTTCGCGACGAAGCAGCATTACTCATTCAATCATTTCCAGTGACGGATGGAAATTACGCGGAAGCATGGGATATACTCGTCAACCGGTACCACAATCCCAGAGAAATTGTCAAAGGTCATATCAAACGCTTATTCAACCAGCCTAGCGTCAAGGATGATTCTTCAACAACATTGAGACGATTGATCGATACAACAGCAGAATGCATAAGATCCCTGAAGGTACTTCAAGAACCTGTACATCACTGGGACGCTATCCTACTTTACCTCATTAGCGAAAAGCTTGACGTCGAGTCCCGACGACAATGGGAATTGTCTTTAACGGGCATCACTAGACCTAAGTTCGAAGAATTAACTACTTTCTTAGAACAACGAGCACGAGCACTAGCGGCATCTCAGTCATTAACTCCTGCAAGAACCAAGTTATTCGCATTTGGCAAGAAGAGTACAGCAACTCATCATGGCGTTGTAGGAGACAGTGCTTGTCCCATTTGCAAGGAGTCACACCCGGTTTTCAAATGCCCAGAGTTACTTCAGTCGTCAATTGAAGAACGTTGGAACAAGGTCAAAAAACTCTCCCTTTGCTTCAATTGCTTGAAGAGCGACCACGTACTGAACAATTGCAAGTCGGGAAGTTGTCGGAAGTGCAAGTTTAAACATAACACACTTCTACATCAAGATTCCTCTTGTAAAGGATCACCTCAAGATCAGTCAGGAAGTAGCGTTGTCTCTCATGTGTCACGTCGGGTCCTCAAGACTTCTCAAATCATTTTACCAACTGTAATCATTCAAGTTCAAGGGAGTAGTTAACCCACCGAAATATGGAGAGTTAATTAGGTCATTTAAGTGTGCCGCCAGCCTTCTAGCGCGCTAGACCCGCGCGTGTATACTCGCGTGTGTCTAGAGTGGGGGAACACCGGTTTTTTATCCGGGGGGGTTTCTTTGAGTTCGTTTATTGGTCGAGGGTGGGGGTCGCCAATTGATTAGGTCTTTTTTAACTGGTTAAGGGGCGTGAACTTCTTTAGTCGTGACGTAATGGCCAGATTTAGATAAGAGGGTGTTAGCTTATGCGACGTATGTTAGACATCTGTTAACGTCTCGAATTTCACTGGAGACGGTTTTCTCTACGCCTACATGTTATCCGCTACTCGGTCATTGCGCTAGAAAGATCAGAAAATTGACTGAACAAGATGTCGCCAATAGTTTTAAAGGTATTGACTGACAACGTAATCTTTAACTGTAAAAATTTACTTTAATTGTACGATTACATATACATTAAATGCATAAATAATAAATGAAAAATACAGAAAATAAGATATAATTGAAAAATACATAAAAGTAAGATATAAAATGAAAATACACAAAATAGATAAGATGAAATATATAAATATGAATAAATTTTAAAAAGTAAATATATATGAATAAATTTTAAAAAGTAATCTTTAAAAGCAAAGGCCCCTCTGTAACGAATCAATAGAGTATTATTATACCCTATTGTAAACCTTTTCAAATGCTAATATATACTTACCACCCGCCACGGTGATTAGGATCGGGGTGTCGCGCGGAACTGCAAAAGATTAGTTTACAATTAATAAATGATTCATTAGTTTACAGTTAATAAATGATGCATTATTTAAAAAAGTTTTCTATTTACCGTCAGATAGGTTTAACGTTATCTCGCGATGATCGGCGCCAGGAATCGGAGGTCCTTCCTGAATGACAACAGCCTGGGCTGGTTGTTGAATTCGCTCAAGCGGGTCATCGGGAGGAAGGATGTTTGGAGGAGGGGAAGGAGTACCAGGGTATGGGGGAGGAGGGGTTTCGATACGGGGCCGGTATTCAGTGTTGATAACGTTACGTAAAATGGGGATATCTATGTCACCATCGTCACCCCAATTACTCTCCCACGAATAAGGAGATTCAGCACCGGCCGGAATTAAATTACGATTGGGTGCCGGCGAAACCGGAGCTTCGTCGGCTAAACCCCAATCGACCGAGCCGGCGCGGCTCTGAGGTGCCATTTCTTGAGCGTTGAAAAAGACCTCAATTTTTCTAGCTCTTACCAGAGCGCATCTATCTCCGTTATGCGGGAATCGTAAATGGGGGTCATAGACATCTTCCCCTCCCGGCATAATGCGAATTGAAGGGGCACCCAACCTTCCTATATCCACAACCCGGAGGGTTCCAAGAAAAAAATTTAAAAATTCTTTTTGATCTGGCCCTTTTACGTAAACGGTATCGCAACCTCGGGTTAATTGTTGAAGTACGGTTCGGATCTCGTCTTGACCGTATTCACCATCACGCCCCAAACCGGAATGTCTGAGGTTATTATAAATAACCGTGTTATCCGTTCTACGGAAACACTCCTCGTCAGGAATTTGAAAATTCCTAACGCTACGTTCACCGCTATCGCGTATGCAGCCTATCTATTAAAATGAAAACACACGTATAAGGAAAAATTCTAAAATATTAGTTAAGATTTAATACCTCTTTGACTAGAAACCTACAACGTAGGTTCCTAGCGCGACTAAAAACGATCGCGAAGCTCGTGGCGATAAAGATAAGGGACTCCCTATTTTAAAATATAAGTCTCTTAATCGAGGGTTTAAATCTAATAGAAAATACTTACATTATATGTATATATTAAGTTTTTAAAAAGACTTCTGAGTAAAGAAGAGGTTATAGATATATGGTGATGCGTTAGAAACTAAAAGACACTAAGATAAGGGTCACTGTTGCCTAACCATTTTAAAATACTAGAAAAATACTTACATTTTTTTATTGCGAGACTAGAAGAAGAAGTTATTGAGTTTATGAAATTTTATTGCGTTGTAGAGAATACAAAGGCTTAAACGCTGTATTTATACATTTTTTCTCACCCACGAGTATACTAGGAGTCCGATAGTAACACGAAACCGTTCATCGGTGATAGTATAATTAGTTATAAAATTTTCGATAGTTAAGTGTAGCCTTAAGATTACACGTGAAAGACTTGGATAAAAAATTAAAGGAAAACAGATGTGTTTGGAGACTTTGAAAAATAAAAGATACGAATGAAATCTAATATTATTTAATCTATACATATATAATAACATAAATAAAGACGATCATCGACGATAGGAAAGATTTATAAAATATCTATAACTAAGTTTAAGATTACAACTGAACGAGTTATATAAAGTTAAACTAAACCAGATGTGTTTGGAGACTTAAAAATAAAAGATGCGTATGTAATTTAATATTATAACGCGAATAAATACGTTCATCGGCCTATGGGAAAGAGTTAGTTATAAATTGTCACACGCCGAAAACTAATTTAATTTTGACCTTAAGGTTATAATTATTCAATTTCGTTAAAAAGAAACAGATGTCGTTGAAGGTTTAAATATAAATTTAATTTACTGAATATATAATGACGTAGTTAAGTAATATGAAACCCTCTCGGACGTAAAGCTAGAAAAGATAACAACCGTATAGTATAAAAGCTCAGACTCAACGTTCGAGATTCATTCGTGCCGAAATTACTGCATTAACATCTCGCAGCAAGAAATTTCTATTCCTGAGAATGGTGAGTACTTTATACTTTTTCAATGAGATTAGAAGATTTAGTTCATAGGAAATAGGCATTTCAATAGGCCGAATCAAAGGATGAGACACAATCCTGTGACAAAGAAGTAGAGACCTTGTTATCTCAGTCGGGATTTAAAAAGGAAGATTGGAAAGATCATATAATAGAATATGGTCGGGATAGATTATTAGGTGTTAAAATATCGTCGTTCAATGGTACTCTATACCTTGATATTAGGAGGTACGCGAAATCAAAGAACCCGCGAAAACCGTTTCCCATCCCTACTAAGGACGGTATATGTATTAAATACGAGAGCGCATTTGAACTGAAATCAATTCTGAACAACGCTCAGGGAGATTGGGGCGCAACGGTATATATGTCAGAAGAACCCATTCAAATAGCCACCACGCCTGACCGAGAAATAGCCATCTTTAAATACAGAGGACAACCCTATGAGAAGCAGTTCGTAATTAGAGATTCAGACGATCTCCATAACATAATAGTTGCCTTGGAGAAAACAATCAATAGATTTGAAGAACTTTCCCATTAAGAAAAAAATGTCGGACACTTCGTCATCCTCAGATGATGAACTTTATCCCATCGATTTATCCACAAAATTTAGACCTGAACAATATTTCAAGATAGACAAAATATCTAATCGAAAATCTAGAAAATATAAATGTATTACAACAGAATATAATGTTAAATTCCGTAACTTAGAAGAACTAAAATTAACAAAAATTCACGAACAACTTTCCCAAATATTAACATCTCTTATAAACCAAATCACGCAAAATAATGAAGAGTATAACTTAATTAGATTCGCCATAAGCTCCGACGCGTTAGAGAACCCTGTAAATTTAAGATTTATGGCGATAAATGAGTTAACTCCTGATCGATTACTCTCTAGTATCGAAAAGGTGGCTCAGTCCAAACGTAGTCTTTTATTAGAGGGTTCTCTAAAAATTGATGTTATTCTTTTAAAATGCAATGTTCCAATGACAGGTAGAAAAGCGGTGCATAATCGAACTATAGCTGAACTGGATAAATATATTGATCAAGGTTATGCTTACATACCTATTAGAAATAATGATACTCTATGCGTTTCTAGAGCCTTAGCCGTGGGTAAAAGTCTAGCTGATCGAACTTATTTAAAATCAATAGGAAAGCTAAACGAGTTTAATCAATGGAGCTTCCGATTATTAAGAAATGTAGACCACCCTTCCCAAAAAACCGCGGCTTTAGAGTTACACGCATTAGCCGAAGTCCCGGAGGGTCCTGTAGATTTATTGGGTGTTCAAAAGTTTCAAAATGCCTTGTCAGATTACCAGATTGTAATTTTTTCAGCGGAAGAGAAGTTTGAGAAAATATTTATAGGTCCTCACAAGGAAAAAAAATTTTCCTCCTCAAAGTTGGGAATCATATGCATGTTGTACGGTCTTACATCTCAATGTTCGCGGCTAAGGCTTATTGTCAATACTGTTTAACCCTATTTTACGGTCTGGAAGAAAAATCTAGTCATTCTTGCTCGGAAACGGCTAAGTGTTACCGCTGTTTAACAACGGAGGCTTATCATGAAAAAGACGAGTATAAACTCATAAGATGCGAGGAGTGTAATAGATATTTAAAGGGAACCGAATGTTTCAATAACCATAAGAGTAACGGAACATGCGATTCTTTGAAACGATGCGGAAATTGCGCTCGCGAAATAAAACCAAATCATAAGTGTGATCTAAATTGCAAAAATTGTAAAATTACGCATGAAAAAAATCATTGTTGGGTGATGCCCCTAGATATTGATTATCCTCCTGTTCGTCTTCTATACTTCGATTGTGAAACTATCCCTTTAAATAATGAACACACTCCCGTACTCTTGGTTTCCGCTGCGCAAGAATCCGTTGATTCAAAAGAATTTACCATTCGTGTCTTTAGGGGCTTTGATTGTATAAAGGATTTTATAGACTATCTTTTCCAATGTGAGACAAGCTCTATTAAAAAGGGAAATAAGAAAGTAAAGGTTGCGCGAATGTTGTTTTCCGATGTAATCTGCTGCGCTCATAACGGGGCAGGGTTCGATTTTTTCTTTATATTGAAAGAAATACTTAGAAGGAATATAGTTCCTGAGCCTATCTTCAACGGTTCAAAAATCATGGCACTCTTCTTAAAAAATCTAAAGATCAAATTCATTGACAGTTACAGATTTATTAGTGTCCCCTTAAGAAAATTTTCATCTACATTCGATCTCGGGGAAGAAAAAAAAGACTATTTCCCGCATCTGTTCCATAATGAAAAAACGTTAGACTATGTAGGCCCTATACCCGAGATACATCAATTTGAGCCCGATAATTTTAAAGATAAGGAGCACGCGGATTTTATGAAATGGTATTCGGAAAGAAAGGATAAGCCCTATAATCTGAGACAGGAGCTTGAAACATACGCTATTCAAGATGTTAAGGTCCTACAATTAGGAATGGAAAAATTTAGAGAGTTATTTAGGAATGTCTCCGGGGTCGACGTGCTTAACGTAGGTGGTATTACCATAGCGGGAACAGTAACTAATATTTTCCTTCACAAACATCTTGAAAAATACACACTAGGTGTCGTACCTGCAAAGGGTTTTCGTGGAAATTTTAGTATCGGAGCCTTAAAGTGTATAGCCTTGGAAGAAAAATTACGCGGGGTAAAATTTCAAACTGCCTTGTCATTGGAAGGGGAAAAAAGGGTGTCAAACTATTTAATAGACGGATATTGTAAAAATCCTGAAATTGTTTTAAACTATAACGGATGCGTCTATCACGGATGTGTAAAACACACAAAACATTACGAGTACAATCCTATAGTTAAAGATCTAAACAGAAATGTCTACGAAAGAACTCTAGATAGGGAAAATTATCTAAAAAAGATTTTACCGAACGCCGAACACCTCAATATTTGGGAATGCGAGTTCAATGAGAGATTACGAGATGATCCTGACGCTAAACTCTATTGTGACAGTTTAAAATTTAAACAACCAATTGGATCCAGGAGTGCCTTGTACGGGGGAAGAAGCGAGTGTATATGTCTGTATTATAAGGCAAAACCGGGCGAGTCTATTCAATACCTAGATATCTGCTCGCTCTATCCTTACGTATGTAAATGGGGCGTATTTCCTAAAGGTCATCCTGAAATTATTACGAAAGACTTCAACTTTGAACCTAATTTTTATTTCGGTCTTATTTCTTGTCGAGTATTAGCGCCTGAAAATCTATTTTTGCCTGTCCTTCCAATTAAAACTAAAAAGAAACTTTTCTTTGCTTTGTGTTTAAAATGCGTTGAAACTGAACAATCAGTCTGTACACATAATTCGGAAGAAAGATCCTTCTGTGGTTGTTGGCCAAGTCCCGAGGTATATCTAGCAGTTAAAAATGGATATAAGATTCTAGAGTTTTTTGAAGTCCAACATTACAAAGATAAGTTTGACAGAAAAGAAAATACCGGTTTATTTGACACGTTCATTGATTGTTACCTTAAAATTAAACAATCTAGTTCAGGTTGGCCTTCGGGAATAGAAAGCGAAGAGCAAAAAGAAGCGTATTTAAAATCAATTTATGACCGAGAAGGAATAGTTATTAATAAAGAAGAGATAGTGGACAACCCCACTCTCCGCGCCATTAGTAAACTATGTCTAAATTCGCTTTGGGGAAAAATGGGTTACAATACGGATAAGAGAAAAAATGTATACATTGACTCTTACGCTGGATTAGTTCAGATAATAACTGATGAAACGAAAGAACTGTTAGACCTGAAACCGGTAAACGATAAAATCTGTTTAGTCAGTTATAAACTAAAAAAAGAATACGCTCCTACCTACTACAAGGGAAGTCCCACGATAGCTTCCTTTGTTAGTTCATTAGGACGTATCGAGTTGTATAATACGATAAGTAAAATGGGTAAGAGGTTACTTTATTGTGACACTGATTCATGTATAGTTGTAACAAAGGAAGGGGAATATCTACCACCCTTATCTAGTAATCTAGGGTGTTGGACGGATGAGTTAAAGGGTGAGACGATTCTCGAATTTGTCTCGACAGGGCCTAAGTCGTACGCTTACCGTACCACAGACGGTAAATCTGTTATTAAAATGAAAGGTATTACCCTTAACAGAAGAAATGAAGAAATCATTAACTTTGATTCGATTAAAAGTGTTTTATATAGTCCCTCTAAAACTTTGTCGGTCACCGTTCCATTTAATGTTGTAAGACGTAAAGAAACAGCTACACTTTTATTAGGCAATCTAAAGAAAACCTTTGGATATAGTTTCAATAAACGTAGAGTCTTAGAGGATTACACAACACTTCCTTACGGATATTTAAATCATCAAGACCCGTCTGCCACGTCAAATGAGAAAACGGACCACTAAACATCGGGTCACGTTTTCCCACCTTGTTAAAGTGAGAGTGATACCGTACGAAGATCGAGTCAACTACGAGTTCATAGACGATATTAGAGAACGTTTTAAAAATGGAGAACGGGTTAGAGTATCGCCTCCGCTTAGAAACACCGATGACCATTTTACTGGCTGGCCCAAGCAGCTCGGGGAAAACAACGTGGGTAATAAATTTACTCAAATATAAAGACATTATCATGGACAAACCTCCTGATAGAATAGTCTATTGCTATAGTGTTTATCAGGACATTTTTGATGAACTGAAACTCTTTTTACCTATTGAATTCCACGAAGGACTAATTCCTAATGATCCTGATTTTTTTGATAAACGAATAAATAATCTTTTAATCCTAGACGATCTAGCTAACACCTGTACCAAACAGGAGTTTATAAGTAATCTTTTTTGTGTCGGGAGTCATCATTTATCTTTAAGCATCGTGCTGCTGTCTCAAAATGTCTTTAACCCAGGTAAATATTCTAGAAATATATCATTGAACTGTTCTTATATCGTTATGTTTAAAAATCCTAGGGATAATAACCAGGTTCGCTATTTAAGTCGTCAGCTTTTTCCTACAGACACCAAACGCCTAACGGAAGCGTACGAAGAGTGTACCGAAAAAGCGTATTCTTATATCTTAATAGATCTAAAACAAAGTACCGATAATAGTTTAAGACTTAGGTCCAATATATTCCCCAATGAAGGACCGATGGTAATCTACGTTAGAAAATAATAATCCATAAAATATAAATCTCAATTTATTTAACCTCATTTCGAGACATGCCTTTACCCGTGTCGGTTAGGAACCAATTACCCTTTTTAAATCTCTTGCGTAAAAGCGGTGTGAAACAAAGAAAACTTTTAATATCAAAGTGTACGCGACCCCAATTGGATTGTATAAGCGGTATTTGTTATAATTTGAAGAACGGCGGTATTCCATTGAATCGTCATAAAAAGAAAAGACTTCAACGTTACAAAAACGTTATAAGGTATTTATCCAAGAGAGGTTTAAGCGACAAAAAGAGGCGACAGGTGTTAATTAAACAGGTAGGAGGATTCTGGCCGGCGTTGCTTTCAATGTTAATACCGACAATAGCTTCGGTCTTTACTAGATAATGAAAAAGTGCGTTTTAGTACCAGCGGCTTTACTGACGGACAATCAAAAGGAAGTTAACAGTTTAGACAACGCCATTAAAGAGGTACTGAGAAAGCCTGGTTCTGCCGAGGAAAAATTGAAGGAGTACCTTTTAACTCTTCAAAAATATTTATCTTTAAAGAGTTTAGCGGAGCCACCAAGCGTTACTATCTTGCCACCTACAACGAGTTCGTCTTTTCCAGCACCCGGAGTGTCGAGTAAAATACAGCCTCTAAGTCCTTCATCCTCGTCTTGGATTCCTCCATCGTGGCCTACCCCTATCCAGAATATACCTATTAATATCTCTACCCCCCCAATTGTCCCTACTAATGTCGCTACCCCTCCCCAAAGTATCCCTTTTAATATCTCCTCGAGTCTGACTACCCCACAGCCTATAATGAGTAGTACAGCAATGGGTCAAACACCGGCGATATCGTTTACTACGCCAGCGTCTCTCTCTCGAACGACCAGTATGCCAATTTTAACACCCATGGGACCCGTGGTACCGAAACAGTCCGGGACGTCTCAAACGCCGAGTATGCCAGTTTTAACACCCATGGTACCGAATCAGCCCGTGACGTCTCAACAGGCCTTATCAACGAAGGGCGCTTCTGGTTCAAAGTCAAACTTAACCCTAACGATGAGACCTCGCCGAAAAAAGACTCGCGAAAATTCCTCT
>JAEQBA010002269.1:187151-207242 GCA_019434445.1 Phalangium opilio | reverse complement strand
TTGGAGTGTGATATTTCAATAGACACTTCGAGAAATCCCGAAGATAGGTCAGTCAGTCAGTATAAAATTTAAATTTAATTACTTTTCTTACTGTTTATATTGTAACTTTACAGGCTTGAAAGAATTAGGTTTCTGTTTACAATATGCAAAATTGAGGTTGAAGAAGGGTTGTCAATATTATTTAAAGTTTTATTGAAGGAAAAACGACCAGTTTACTTTCCCTTGACCCTTTTCTTACAAGTAACGCGTCACTTGTAATTTGAATTACTAGTTATTAATTATTTTTTACTAATAGGAACTATCTAACCAATTGCAACCAATGAGGGAAGGAACGTCATGGTTGCAATCTGAATTTTTATCCTTATTTGAAAGTAAACCTAAGGAACAAGCTGGCCAAATTCATTTAGATGGCCAGTTAAGGAGTTTTTTTACGTAAATTAATTTTATTTTTAGCCTCGAATAGAGCTATCTCAGAAGCCTTAGTGTGACGTCACCCATGATATTTGCCCATAGAACCAAAGCGGTACCAAACATGGCCGCCCACTGCCAAAGCTAAGCCCGTGACGTTTTACCTAGGCACTGACGTCACAACTGAGATAGCTCTATTCGCGAATCCATGATTTAACTGTTGCAGTTACACTTCTAGATTGGCATGTGGACTTCCACCACATTCTCTTTGTTAATTATCCCAATGAAAATGTTTCGGAAGCCTCCATGGTCACTGTTAAAAATATAATAGAAAATTATATGGTAAGTATTTAACCCGATTTTAGTTCGGTTTTAGGATAAGAAAAATGCGGTTTATCGCTGTTTTACGCTTTTATTGGATTTGGACAAGAGTCAGGTACAAAAAAAGTTTAAGTTTTGTTACAAAAACTGTTCAAAAATGGCAAATGAGCGAGATCTTCAATGTTTAAAACGCTTCGGCTTTTGCGTAACGCGAAATTTGATGAAGTATTGGTATGGTGAGGTATTTTTTGGCTAATTGACTTAGATAAGGTAAGATAGGAGACATATTTCGCCACCATTCCATCGGATCAGCTTTGAAATTGGTGCTAGCGCATCTGTTGTATCGTTGAATTTCTTCTTGAGCTTGCGTGGACAAATTTGCGTCGGCTTCTCCTTCTGTGGGCAAACTTTCAAATAGTCTCTCCAATGAGCTGTAAGAGTCCAAGTGTCCATTTTGAGTTGTTTTCCTCGGTGGTTTCAAGTACGTGATTTCTTCCATTATTTGTTGTTCCACGTTTTCTTTATTGTTCATTAGAGCTAGATTCTTGAATCTCGGATCGAGCCACATGCTTTTCTCTAATAAGATTATCGTTTCCGCTTCCGAATAATAGGATTCGATTTTATCAGTCATTATTCTTTTGAAAGATTGAGCGAGATGGGAATCGTTGTTGTAGGGTTTGATGATCTCCAAGAATTTGTAACGTAAGGGGATCAGCATTGAAATTGGGATGTGATTCATTTCATTCATTACCGAAAGAAAGTTATCGACTTTATCCAGTTCGCAGCGCAATTCTTTTATTTCAATCCATTGTTTCGTTGATAATTTTAAAGACAAAGACGTTTTCTGATTGGGATTGGCGACGCCAATTGATTCCTGTTTCAAAACTTCTTCCAGTCTGTTTGTCACGGCTTGGTATACTTCCAGAATTTTCATGTTTTTGACGTTAAAGTTTATTTTCTCCAACAAGCTACCGCAAACTCCTTCGCTGAGCGCGTCTTGTAAAGCCACGCAAAGTACAGTTTCGAAACTCGGGATGCTAACCACTCCCAGAAATGAGCAGTTCTTTTCAAAATTCATCATGGAGCTTGTTGATGAAACTAATTCTTTATTTCCTCCGTAAAAACGCTGACATTCATTTCGTTTAACAGCCTTTTGATTCTCTCAGTTGTAAATTTCCAATTAGTATGATTGGTATTTGTCGATAAGTTCCCCAGGACTTGATTCCTAATCTTCCAACGCGCGTCTAAATAGCAAACCCGTACTTCTAAATAAGTAATACACCAACGTGAAACCCATTCTTCTAATAATAAAGAGAAAACTTCAATTTGATCTTGAATCAAAGATAATTTGAAATCAGCTTGACATTTACGGTATTTCGCTTTTAGCATATTGTTAAAGATATCTAAATTGAAGGTGAAGTTGTCATTTAGATCGGGGCTAAGGATTTTTAATAGACTTTGGAAACCGTCTTTTGTGACCATATCAGACCCAACGAGGTCTTTAACAGAGTAGTCTACGAGATGTTCGTAAATTTTATCAGAGGGTTTGGTGGTGGTTTTATTTGGCGTTGTTATAGGAATAACGTCATATTTGAGGACATCAGATTCCTCAAAGTCTTGCTCAGTATCTAAGTCCTCCAATACTTCAAAATTATCATCAAAATCGTTTGAATCATTGGCGCCTTTCTGTCGTTTATAAGAATCTTTCCTACCATTTGGTCTACCTCTTTTTTTGCAATTTCTAGGGCTGTCAGATAGTTCTAACCTATTAAGTCTAACAACAGTTTTTTTATTATGATTTTGTATTGGTTGGAATTCCGTTTCATCAAGGTTTTTTTCATTTCTCTTCCTTGGCAATTCGATTTCAGGGTGTTTTCTCGCGAGATGGCCGTATAAATTCGTGGTATTTCCGCAGTAACCTATTTCGGGTGCCGAACATCCATTGACAAGGCAAAAAACAGTCCCAGAATGCTCTGGTAAAATGGTAACCCCGTCTTTCGAACATAACCCGAAATATTGCCATATTAGTGATTTTCCTTTTGGTAAGGGTATTAGATAATATCCTTGGGCGTTTAGATTAGATATTTTTTCATTTGATACTTGTTGAGTATGAGAAATTAACGCTACAACGTTACTTGGTTGATTGTCCTTCATTTCATCGCTGTTTTCTTCGTAATCATCGTCATTTTCTTCGTTAATATCATCGCATTGCGATTTTTCGTTTATTTCCTCTTCGATTGATGTTAAATTCGACATCGATTCATCCTTTATAGTATCGCCCGCCTCCATTGTTGACATTATCGCCGCGTTCCTGATAGTGGGCTTTGCTGGAAGATTGCGGCGGTAACAACGCCCTATTCGTTCACGAACAGTGAATAAATTCAATTCAAATCCAATAACTATTAGCGGACGATCTATCTCTACTTCCCTGTTTTCTCTTTATTAACACACTATCGTAGAACAAGGTCGATGCAAAGACGCGCTCTACGATTCGCTCGTTTCTTTCCTATCGATTATTTCATTATCGATCTCAATGTTTTTTTTTCCCACCCTGTTTGTAGTTTTATACGAAACTCAATTGAACTCGATATTGAAAATGTTCAAAATATCGCTAAAATTTAGTTTTTAATATTTTAGAAGCCATATATGTGCGAATCTGGATATCTAACTAAGAAGTTGACTGTTTATTTACATCTTGTAAGTACTAAAATTTAAATCCCCCATTTTTGGCGCGCTTTAGACCCCATGATCGGGTACAACCAATCAGCGTGTAGGAAATCTTAGGCGGGATTTATGAAAATAATATTTACTCGTGGGCATATTTAATTTTCTCTGGGGCCTAATTAATTATAGATTGATTTAATTTTCTCTGGGGCCTAATTAATTGTAGATTGATTTAATTTTCTCTGGGGCCTAATTAATTGTAGATTGATTTAATTTTCTCTGGGGCCTAATTAATTATAGATTGATTTAATTTTCTCTGGGGCCTAATTAATTATAGATTGATTTAATTTTCTCTGGGCCTAATTAATTATAGATTGATTTAATTTTCTCTGAGCCTAATTAATTGTAGATTGATTTAATTTTCTCTGGGGCCTAATTAATTGTAGATTGATTTAATTTTCTCTGGGGCCTAATTAATTATAGATTGATTTAATTTTCTCTGGGGCCTAATTAATTATAGATTGATTTAATTTTCTCTGGGGCCTAATTAATTATAGATTGATTTAATTTTCTCTGGGCCTAATTAATTATAGATTGATTTAATTTTCTCTGGGCCTAATTAATTATAGATTGATTTAATTTTCTTAGGGTATAATTAGACGAAGGAATGCTGAGGAAGTTTTCAAGTTTTTCAATACAAACTGTCCTCTTATTATATCGTCAGTGATTCACTTTTGGCCCGTTATGCCTAATTGCTATTCTGATAGAGAAAATCAGTATATCGAAACATACTTCAACGAAATAAGGTCACTTTTTGATAAGGACACTAAATCCACTCTGTTGCCTAACGAATTAATAGGCTTAATTTTATACAAAACTGGTTTGAGAAATATTTTGCAAACCATGGAGAATGAGTCGTTTTTAAATGAAGTTTACCAATCTGCCGTTCAATATATGATTATAGAACATTCTCTACAATTTACTACCTTTAAGGTACATTGGCGCCGCCGTGACTTCTATTTATATATGATATCTAATAGGTTTTTCATTCAATTGTAGCCTACTGTAAAATGGCCGAAAGATTACTTAAAGTTTATTAGCGCAAACCCTGATGTTCTAAATTATTGCAAACAAGGCGTATTTGAAAATGGTTTAATGTGTAAAACGTTCCCAGAATCCATAGTTTTGGTTTATCCGTTAATAGTTTCAACGTAAGTCGCAAATTTCGATGTCAATTCTGGAATTTTATTAATATTTTTATAAGATATGTTCCATAAGTATGACACTACCTATACTTCGTAATGCGAGAGACTTGCAGCTCGAGAACGACGCGAGAATTGACTACACTCGGTTTTACAGTCCATCTTCCTATTTACTATTTAGTCTGTACTAAGCCTTTGACAGCGCCTGATCTATGACGTCTCACCTACGTTGTCACTTCATGATAAGCTCTCAGTAACCAGTGACAACTGACAACATATCTTATAAACATAATTATGAATTAAAACTAATAGATTTAACTTTAGTTTGATGTTGGAGTTACACGAATCGGAGTTCATCGAATCCAGTTCCATTAATTTTCGCATTGCATCTTTAATAATATTATTAACAAATCTTTCTACGTGCAATAATATTGACGATAAAGTAAAAACTTTACCAATGGCTGAACATATTGTTGCATTAACAAATGTTACTAGTCGAACTGTGAAACTCCTGCAAAACATTCCATATATGATGCTAACAGCTTTATCCAAAGTTAATAATAATAATGTTACTTTTAATTTAAATTTAGAACACATGACTAATTTAACGCTCTGTTTTCAGGATTTAATTGAAAAATGTATCCCTCCTGTTAAATTAACAATCATACAAAGGATTAAACAACAATGAGTCAATGATGTTTTATTTTGCGTTTTACATTTCCTTAATGGTAAGTAAATATGTTTAATTACATTTAAAATTAAATAAGTTCATTAATTCTTTACAAGCCAAATCTGGCAGGCATTCTTTTGGGTGTCCCTGGTGTACCGGGTTCTTTGCGACCTGGTGTAACAATTCGTGTTCTAAGAGAAATATATTAAATTACATTAATTAATCCTTTATTAACTAACATTACTTTGAACCTTACTTCTTAATTAGAGATATTGATTTAGCTTCAATTTCATCTTTTCTCTGTCTAATTTGCTCCTGAGCTAATGCCATTTCTTCCTCCATTTGAGTTTGATTTTCCTTGGCAATTCTTCTACCATCCAATCTGGATTTTCCCGCGTGTTTGACGCTAAAAAACATGGGACCTAATTCGGCTAACCAGTTTCCATCAACTGCGGTAACGCATTGCATATATTCCTGCAACAAAATATTAAAAATAAGGGTGGGCGAATACTCGTCTAAAACGAATAATTCGATCGAATATCGAGACGAATAACCAACCGTGTCTCGGTATTCGTTTGAAGCCATTTTTACTATTCGAACGAATATCGAATACCGACTTTACTATTCGATAAATATTCGACAACCTGCAATTTCCTTCGCAAAGGGCCAAGGCCTAACTCCACTATTTTAGGTACCAAGATGTGTACAAAATGTGAAATATTAACCCCTAAAAATATACTTTCACTAAAAGCATAGTCATTTTCATTTCCGAATAAATATTTTGTAAAAAACTGTTACTAACAACCTCCTTTAGTACTTCGCCAATAGCAGGCCTTGATATTCGACAAGTATTCGCGAATAATAGGCCTAATATTCGCGAATAGTAGGCCTAATATTCGCGAATAGTAGGCTTAATATTCGCGAATAGTAGGCCTATTATTTGACGAGTATTCGATAAGATTATATTTTCGTTAAGCCTAACTATTCGATATTCGATTAAAAAATCATTATTCGTCTCGGTATTCGATAAGAAAATTTTTGGGTATTCGATATTCGTCTCGATAGTAAAAATGTGGTATTCGCCCATGCTTAATTAAAAATTAATCTTAAGTCTAACAATCGGATTAATTAAACTTTACTTTGGATGTCATGACGAGTTCGTGATAAACAACGTAATCAGGCGTAAAACCCATTCCAAATAGAGCGCTGGTTGGATGTAAATGGCACGGCATTCCAGTACGACAGTTGACGTACTCCCCAATGCCCTTAAGTCTCGCGGCTTGATGAAAATAAGCTGAACAAATGCATTTTCGAATTATATCCCAATCAGTTCCGCATGAAATTAACTTCATCTTCTGTTGATCCATAATTTCCTTTAACTGCTGTCTAACTTCTCTCACTTTCCTCATGGCTTTGACGTGAATAAAGTGTTCGTTGCACCACGTCGCTGAATAACTAAGTACAATTACAAATTAATTAAAAATTCACTACATTTTGCTTTTACTTTTAGGTATACTTATGCTGTTTCCATTGAATATAAACATTCAAGTACGTTAAATGATCACTTTCAGGGACTTGGAACTTTTCGTGGGCGGCGTCACTTTCTTCCTCGCGACCTTTTGGTCGATAGAAAATTGCGGGAACTGATAACATTGATACAATAATCTAGAATGAAAATTAATTAATATTTGTTAATTAACAATTTTTCCATCAAGTAATTGTACTATCTTTTGTTACGCGTTGTTACCAGTATATCCATACTGCATTCCATTTCACACGACGCGATTAGCATTTTAGACATAGCTGGATCCAATGGAAATTCTTCCATGGAACGTCCCAATGGTGTTAAATTGCCAACGTTATCCAAAGCGCCCAATATCCATAATTGATACATGGAATTTAGCATATTGTCTTCCGGAGGTGGGTCCATAAAATGAAACTGCAGAAGATCCTGAACGCCGAGTGACTTCAATAATAGAACTACGTTCGATAAATTAGTTCTTTGAATTTCAGGAACAGTTGTTAAAAGCATTTCTTGCTTATATTGACTTTCGGTGTATAAACGAAAACAATTTCTGTGGTAAATAAGAAAGAGTTTATTAGTTTAGAAGGTAGGTGTTAGGAAATGTAGCGGTAGACATTACCCTGGTCCTGTTCGTCCAGCTCGACCGGATCTTTGATTCGCATTGGCTTGACTGATAGGGTAAATCTGCAAGGCATCCATACCAATTCGAGGGTTATAAACCTTTAATTTGCAATAACCACTGTCCACTACAAACATGATTCCATCAACTGTTAACGATGTTTCGGCTATGTTAGTAGCCACGACGCATTTTCTAATTCCATCAGGAGCCTTTTGGAATATTTTCGCTTGCAAGTCACTAGGTAATTGAGAGTAAATCGGCAAAATTGCCAATTGCGGCGCATTATCAATCTCTCCCAGTCGATCTACAATTAACAAAATTTAAATTGTTAAATAACAATGCTTTAGAATTGTTTTATTTCGGGTTATTAAATGTTTTTACCAGAAATTAGTTCGCAAGTAACTTCAATGTCCTCCTGTCCAGGCATAAATATTAGAATGTCGCCTGGAGTAGTTTGAAGATGGATTTGCAAGGCTTGCTTTACAGCCGCGTCAACGTAATCCTCAACAGGGTTCTTGCTAAAGAATAATTCAACTGGAAAGGTACGTCCGGGTATTTTAAATTCAGGTACTGAACCAAAAAAAGACGCGAATTTCGAGGAATCCATGGTAGCTGATGTAACAATTAATTTCAAGTCTTGTCTCCGAGCTACAACCTATCGATGGATAAAAGTTTGTAGACTTATATCAAAGTGAAAAAGGTAGAGGTGTGCGAGTCCTCATTTTTAGGTTTCGAGTCCGAGTCCGAGTCCTGGAAAAGTGGACTCGTCGAGTCCTCGAGTCCAATTTTGCAGGACTCGTCGAGTCCATCGAGTCCTTAAAACATGGTTTCGAGTCCTAGCGGTATTTTCTAGTCCAAAAAACATGGTTTCGAGTCCAAAATTCTTAATCCGAGCCCAAAATTCGTCAAATTTGCTCTTAAAACATTCTGTTTTTTTTTTCTAACTGTTTCAAAACTAAACATTAATAGTAATTTTAACTTTTTTAAATATGAAAACGTTTTTATCAGTAGCTGATAAAGTTGGCTATTAAGTTGGTAAAGAAAAATGGACTCGACAAGCCCTAAACGGGTAATTTTAGGCCTTGGACCAGGACCCGGGTACCTGTTTGAGTCCTAGGAAAACCATTTTCGAGTCCGAGTACTCGGACTCGGACTCGAAGTCGAGTACCCGTCATTTTCGAGTACCCGCACAGCCCTAGAAAAAGGTTAACTCTTACTTCTCTTAGTAAACCAAAAAGGACATCGGTGCTTAAGGAGCGTTCATGAGCTTCATCCATTATAATAGCGCTGTAATGATCCAAATCAGATTCCCTGAGGGATTCTCTTAATAGTATACCATCTGTCATATATTTGATGATCGTGTTCTGTTTTGAAAAATAATATTAATTTGATTTTTAGTACTAAGTAATAACTTATGACAACAACTTTACCTCACTAGTACAGTCCTCAAAACGAATGGCATATCCAACTTCTTCACCTAAATTACATCCCATTTCATCCGAAACTCTCTTAGCAACTGACATGGCGGCCACGCGTCTAGGTTGGGTGCACCCAATAATGCCATACTTGCTGTAACCATCCTCGTGCAAGTACTGTGTCAATTGGGTTGTTTTTCCAGAGCCAGTTTCGCCCACGATAATAACTATACTGTTATCTCTAATAACATTAAGTAACTCTTGTCTAACAGCAAAAACGGGAAGGTATTGTCTTTGCTGTAGCATTGATTTCTTTCTAGCAAAATCACTGGAAGCTTGTCCACTTCCTTTCATGTGTTCCGCAAATCTGTGTTCAGCTTTGTAGTCTTTATTGTTGTCTTCTTCATCCTCTTCCGCAATCTTCTTTTTCCCATCATCATCTCGTTTGACTCCCATTATCTCTCCAATTCTAGTTCCAGCCAATTCCCATTCCTTTTTCTGAGCTTTACGACGTTCCTTTTGTTCTCTGTAGTATCTTACAATGGCACTTCCTTTACGTGATATTATTGCCATGTCAGAAGCTGGATCTTTGACGGGAATAATTGGTTCTGGTTGTTTAGTGAAGACTATTCTTCCATCCAAAAATGGAGGAACAAGATTATGGACCAATAAATGTACTCTGGCTTCACTAACTTCTTCAAAATCATCATCGTGGTCTATTTTTTGTACCACTCCACTGGTTAACATTCTATTTGTTTCCCACATCTCATTATCTTTGTGAATTTGGCGCTGTTGCGCTGACATTTTCTTCTTTTTCTTCAACTCCATCGCCTCTTCTTTTTTCTTGGTGTATTCGACGGAAAGTCCGGAGAAAGGGTTATGAACATCATCGTAACCTTCATCCATAGAATACCATTCTCTATCGAGTCTTTTTTGCTCCTCTTCCCAGTGGCCCTTTTCTTCTTCAGCATCCCATGGTACTGCTTTTCCATCTTCCCTTTCTTTCTGGCTGGAAATTTGGGGTGTTGCTCCAGTTTTTCTCCGATCTGGTGCCCAACTGTTATATTTGTGAGTGGGTGTTGCAGCTGGAGTGTAATCGTAAGGCCTGATGATAAAAATAAAGGGTTACAATTAGGTTTATTAATATTAACCATTTAAATTACCTTCTTTCTGATCTATCACCCCTTTCACTACTCCGTCTTGAATTTGGGGTTGGTAGATCCCAAGCGGAATGATGGAGAGGGGTTTCTTCATCCTCTTCCCAATTGGTTCTTGATGGGGAATCTTTGGGTCTTATGGAAGGTGACGGAGGTTCGTCTCGCCTTCTCGGAGTCTCATCCCAGTCTCGTCTTGAAGATCTGTTGGAATACTCACCCTTGCTGGGGCTTCTTTGAGACCTCTCACCATCTTTACGGCGTTTGGAACTACTATGTTTATGTTTATCCTTCTTGGAAGAAGCGTAAACTCCCTTTTCTCTTTCGCGATCATGTCGACTATGCTGTTTTTCTTTATAAGAGGTGCTAACGCCTCCAGTGTGTGATGGAGTTTCAATTCGAGCGGGTCTATAATGCCTGAAAATGCAAATTGAGGCATTAGATAGGCCACACAATCATATACTTCAATGTCTTATATACCTTGGTTTTTCAGTTTTATCTCTGGAATCTTTTTCTCGATCAACCTCAACGTCTTCCCAATCGTCATTATAGGAACTTACTCTTGAACGTTTTTCTGGTTCATCTCTTAGCTCTCTTTCTTTCCTCTTAGCGGCAGCGAGAACGTCCAATCCTAGTAGTGAGGTTTTTCGTTCTGGAGCCTTAAATACGTGTTTATCATCGTCCGATTTTGGTTTTTTTAATATTAATCCACCGACTTCGTCTTGGCTTCCTTCCAACCTATGTATGGACTCTAAATTTATGTTACTTTTATTCATTTTAAAAATTTAATGCAGTGTTTTAATGAGTGGATGACAATTGACCAGGGCACATCGTCTGCTAAATTAAGCAATACCGTTACAGTAACCGTACAGCATCGGCAAGAAAGGAGGGCTGTAAATAAGCCTACTCACGTTAATCAAGGCCAGAAGGCCTGTGCTCGCATAGAGACTATAAACCAGGCTAGGAAATAAGACAGGTTTACAGGTCAAAAACAGGGTGAGAAATAAGGAAATTTTTTAAACTGGTCATTTGACCAGTAGAGCCCAAGGGTTTTAATTAAAAAAACTGGTCAATGACCACTTAATATTTCTACATACTGTATGAGCTGCACTGAAATGGATTAATTTCTATAACCCACTACTGGGAATTTATTTTTTACTAAAGAAGGGGAATTTAAAAAGTGGTCACGGTGACCACTGGACCCCCAGGCATTTAATAAATAAACTGGTCAAAGCAATTTTTAAACTGGTCATTTGCCCAGTGCCACCGCCTTATTTCTCACCCTGGTCAAAAACCAGTTTATTAATAGCTTGGACCACTTTTTTTATTCAAAACGTGAGGGTCACTGGTCCCAATGACTAGTTTATTAATTCCTACTTTTATTAAAAATTGATATGGGGACCTCTTTAATTATTTTCATTTTAACATAAATTTCGACTCCAGGAGTCCAGTTGTGTATACAACCCTAAGCGCCGAGAGAGATTTTTTTTGAAGAGAGAACGACCACAAGTCCTGGGACCAGTAGAAAAATAAAGAGGGGAAGGGTCACTGGTCCCGGGACCAGTTTCATATTTAAGACATCAGGGGTCACTGGTCCGGAGGACTAGTTCAGAAATAAACCTTATTTCCAAGCCTGCTATAAACCCCAAGAAGTGGCAGGTCCCCCGCTCTACAAGCGCAAATAATGATGTTGCTCCTAAATTGGTACATGAGAGCTTCCGGCCCGTTTAATTTTGCTTAGCGGAAGTCGCCTTGTACCAGGAAAAACCGGTTTTTGGGGGCAACAAGTTGAGGCATTCCTTCCACTCCTTGGGGTTTAGTCTCTATGGTGCTCGGCGCCGATTTTTATTTTTTCGTTTGGCAATTTAATGTGCCGAATTGGCCATATGTCTAATCAGCGCCACTAGCGGATGGTCTGAGAACTACTCCCATAGAGACTAGGTATATTTAAGAGGGTTTGCAGAATCATAGCCAGGTGGCTCGAACGCCGCGCCATCTGACGGAAATTCTGCAAACCCGCTTAAATATACCTAGACTCTATGGGAGTAGTTTTCAGATCATCCGCTAGTGGCGCTGATTAGACATATGGCCAATTCTCTCACCCGAGAGCGCTATTAGCTGGACTTAAAGGGAGGGTGAAGTGGAAATCAAGTTTTTTTATCGATTCTTCTTCAGTCTGCATTGTGAAACATTCAGAAAATACTTCCAAATGATTTTAAAATTCAAATTAGATTCCGATTTTAAGAATAATTTGAAGTATCCCCCTCCGACCAATCGCGTAACGCCCTCTTATATACATCCTCCTTGATTATTCGTCAAATAACGGACGGAAAATTATAAAGTAAGTCTCAAAAAAAAATTAAAACTTGCTTGACTTCTCATTTAAAATTCGGCCACAAAAAATAAATCGGTAAATACATTAAAAATGCCCCAAAACCATAGATATAGTAAAACTATGTCCAAAAACCGAGTCCACTTCCGAATTTTTTTCCCATAGAAAAAGCATTACGAGGAAAACTGGGCGAAAGTCGGAACTAGGGGCGATTTTGATAGTCGTTTTTTAACATGGGGCTTAAGTAAAGCTGGCAGGCCTTCTACTACTGGTAATCTAAGTTGGCCATGCCAACAAAGAGAATATAAGGGAGGAGTGGAAGCTCCCCCGCTCCACAAGCGTAAATAGTTATGTCTCGCTTAAATTATACTAGCGGCAAGGCTAGCGGTACGAGGGAGTTTCCGGCTCAATAGCGCCACCTACGATACCATTTAATGTCTCAAACGGAAATGCCTCGGTACTGCGCATTGAAGATGCGCGGTAGAAAAGCGAGACAAGTTTTGCCCCTCTTTCCACTCCTCCCCTATACTCTCTTTGATGCCAAGGTCTTTAAAATTCGCCCCCTCCCGAAAGCAGGGATAAGGGAGCCGAAAGTCCCGGAACTACCGCGCATGATTAACGTAGGCAGAGCCCACTCGATCACGCGCTTAACGGTTGTGCTTTAAAAATATTTACACGATTGTAGGAATCAAATGACATTTATACATCAAATTTTATAAATAAATCAAGCATAAGTAAAGAATTCAGATTACCCAAAAAGGGGTATACTTGCTTCTCGAAAAGCTAGTTTCAGAGAGAATTCTCTCTGCTAGTTTCGGACTGGTGGACTGCCAAATTTGAAGGGCATTTACAATTTCAGGAATTACTAAACCGTCCATTGAGTGCTCTTCCGTATTCTCTGCTTTGTGGAAGCCGGGTTGCTGCCGAACGTAAAGGTCATCCAATTTAGACGAATTTCCAGTCTATTTTCAAAAATATAATATCACCATGACTTACTGGAGGCAAGCTGGATTAACGTAAGATATTTTCCACACACTTGAAATAATTTTTATTTATATCTACGTATGTTAATCAACGACTAGGCAGTGTTTCTTGACTAAGCCTTGGTTCTCCAATTAAAATTTATCCTTTTCGGGTTCCTGGGCTCGGGGTCGATGAGGGTTGGGGTGGGAAACTTGCTAATATTAGTATGCAAAAATTAAGGACATTGGTCCTTAACAAATTTATTTTATAAAACTAGGGATTAGCAATTAAAATTTAGAATCTAAATGGTCGGAAAACCCCTTAAGAGTCATTTAAAATTATTCCTAAATATATAAACTTAAACTTCGCCCCAATTTCCTGTTATTATATTCATATTATTTAATTTGTTTAATTTAATTTTAATTACTGTTTCTTTTGTATTATATTATCTTG
Organism: Phalangium opilio; assembly: GCA_019434445.1. NCBI lineage: Eukaryota > Metazoa > Arthropoda > Arachnida > Opiliones > Phalangiidae > Phalangium > Phalangium opilio. The sequence continues at coordinate 193,516 of JAEQBA010002269.1, read as the reverse complement.
TAATGTAAAGTGTACATAAGTATTTTCAAAACGTTTCGGAGCTGTAAGACCTTTTCTTTGGTCCTAGCTCGACAATTAAAACGGAGCAAAAAAAAAAAGCATGTTCAGTGTTGTGCATATGTTGTAAAACACCACAACTTGACCTCATAAACTGAAACTATGATCTGAACAGGGCCCCCAAAGGTCCTATAATTCCTATAAAATCCTATATTTTCAAAACTGTCCTATAAAGTCCTATATTTTTGGCAAAATTAATCAAAAATCCTATATTTTCAGAACTGTCCTATAAAATCCTATATTTTTGGCAAAATTAATCAAAAATCCTATAAAATCCTATATTTTCAAAATTGGCCTATAAAATCCTATATTTTTGGCAAAATTCATCAAAAATCCTATAAAATCCTATATTTTCTAAACTGTCCTATAAAATCTTATATTTTTGCAAAATTAATCAAAAATCCTATAAAATCCTTTATTTTTGGCAAAATTCATCAAAAATCCTATATATTTTTGAAATTTGCGCCAGTTTTAAGCAACCCATCGGTTAAACCAGGAGAAAAATTGGGTCATTCCTATTTTAGAGGCCGTTTTCCATAGTGGTAAATTTTTTAGTAGGATGGTAGTAAAAATAGTAGTATTCCCCCTACATGGAAAAGCAAAACCTATGATGGAGAAAATAGTATGAATTGCTACATTGTGCCGACTAACCATAAATTGCCGCCTTTTCCAAAACATTGCTGACTAACCATAAATTGCCGCCTTTTCCAAAATATTGCTGACTAACCATAAATTGCCGCCTTTTCCAAAATATTGCTGACTAACCATAAATTACCGCCTTTTCCAAAATATTGCTGACTAACAATAAATTGCCGCCTTTTCCAAATTATTTCTGACTAACCAAAATATTGCTATATTACTGTCTTTTTCCGTGTAAAGAGGCGCATACTTCGTGAATAAACAGGAAAAATGAAATTGGGTAATGCACTTTAACAAGGCGTTTTAAGTGTTCTAATTGCGAGGCCAGTACAGAATGTACATGCAAAACGAAATGTTGGAATAATACATTGGCCTTTTAACTAGGGGTCCTAAGAGACCTAATTGCGAGGCCAGTACAGATATGCCCTTAGGTTCAAACGAGATTAGACCAGGGTAGGTTAGGTTTGGTTTAGGCGAGGCGGGTGAAATTTCAAGTCGGGCCTCTCAAGTAGGCGTTTGTAGTGGCCTACTTGAGAGGCCAGTAGAGAATAAACACGCAAAATTAAACTAGGGACAATACATGGGTCTCTTATCTATGTTTTTATCGTCGGCTACTTTGCCGTTCGTGAATAAATATTAAAAACGAAATGGAAGTATCACATTGGCCTTTAAACTAGGTGTCCTAAGTGGCCTAATTGCGAGGCCAGTACAGATATGTCCTAACGTTCAAGCTAGGTTAGGTTAGGTTAGGTTAGGTTAGGTTAGGCTAGGCTAGGCTAGGCTAGGCTAGGTTAGGTTAGGTTAGGTTAGGTTAGGCTAGGTTAGGTTAGGTTAGGTTAGGTTAGGTTAGGTTAGGTTAGGTTAGGTTAGGTTAGGTTAGGTTAGGTTAGGTTAGGTTAGGTTAGGTTAGGTTAGGTTAGGTTAGGTTAGGTTAGGTTAGGTTAGGTTAGGTTAGGTTAGGTTAGGTTAGGTTAGGTTAGGTTAGGTTAGGTTAGGTTAGGTTAGGTTAGGTTAGGTTAGGTTAGGTTAGGTTAGGTTAGGTTAGGTTAGGTTAGGTTAGGTTAGGTTAGGTTAGGTTAGGTTAGGTTAGGTTAGGTTAGGTTAGGTTAGGTTAGGTTAGGTTAGGTTAGGTTAGGTTAGGTTAGGTTAGGTTAGGTTAGGTTAGGTTAGGTTAGGTTAGGTTAGGTTAGGTTAGGTTAGGTTAGGTTAGGTTAGGTTAGGTTAGGTTAGGTTAGGTTAGGTCAGTTTAGGTCAGGTCAGGTTAGGCTAGGTTAGGTCAGGTTTGGTTAGGTGTCGGGCCGCTCATCTTGGCGTCAGTAGTGGCCTACTTGAGAGGCCAGTAGAGAATAATCAAGCAAAATGGAACCATGGACTATTACACTGGCCTCTCAACTAGGCGTCAGTAGTGGCCTACTTGAGAGGCCACTAGATAATAAACAAGCAGAATGGAACCATAGACTATTACACTGGCCTCTCAACTAGGCGTCAGTAGTGGCCTACTTGAGAGGCCAGTAGAGAATAAACAAGCAGAATGGAACCATAGACTATTACACTGGCCTCTCAACTAGGCGTCAGTAGTGGCCTACTTGAGAGGCCAGTAGAGAATAAACAAGCAAAATGGAACCATGGACTATTACACTGGCCGCTCAACTAGGCGTCAGTAGTGGCCTACTTGAGACGCCAGTAGAGAATAAACAAGCAGAATGGAACCATAGACTATTACACTGGCCTCTCAACTAGGCGTCAGTAGTGGCCTACTTGAGAGGCCAGTAGAGAATAAACAAGCAGAATGGAACCATAGACTATTACACTGGCCTCTCAACTAGGCGTCAGTAGTGGCCTACTTGAGAGGCCAGTAGAGAATAAACAAGCAGAATGGAACCATAGACTATTACACTGGCCTCTCAACTAGGCGTCAGTAGTGGCCTACTTGAGAGGCCAGTAGAGAATAAACAAGCAGAATGGAACCATAGACTATTACACTGGCCGCTCAACTAGGCGTCAGTAGTGGCCTACTTGAGAGGCCCGTAGAGAATAATCAAGCAAAATGGAACGATGGACTATTACACTGGCCTCTCAACTAGGCGTCAGTAGTGGCCTACTTGAGAGGCCAGTAGAGAATAAACAAGCAGAATGGAACCATAGACTATTACACTGGCCTCTCAACTAGGCGTCAGTAGTGGCCTACTTGAGAGGCCAGTAGAGAATAAACAAGCAGAATGGAACCATGGACTATTACACTGGCCGCTCAACTAGGCGTCAGTAGTGGCCTACTTGAGAGGCCAGTAGAGAATAAACAAGCAGAATGGAACCATGGACTATTACACTGGCCGCTCAACTAGGCATCAGTAGTGGCCTACTTGAGAGGCCAGTAGAGAATAAACAAGCAGAATGGAACCATGGACTATTACACTGGCCTCTCAACTAGGCGTCAGTTGTGGCCTACTTGAGAGGCCAGTAGAGAATAGTCAAGCAAAATGGAACCATGGACTATTACACTGGCCGCTCAACTAGGCGTCAGTAGTGGCCTACTTGAGAGGCCAGTAGAGATGGGGTTTACTGATTTCCGTGTAGAGACAGACGAGACTAGGAGTGGCCTCACAATAGGGCGACTATAGACACCTGGTTGAGAGGCCAAGATGTGGGGAAGTTCCCTTTGGTGACATATGTTTCGTTATTTTGAGCGCATTAATAGTACAAAATGAATTTCTTTTGGGAAATTTCGATGAGAACATTAGGTTAAATAATCAAAAACTGTTAAAACAGTAAAATCATACGAAAACGTTGCTTCTGAAATATGCCTAATGAGTATTCAAATAGAGCTGTTCATAGTATTTTCTCCGTCATCGGTCGAGCTTTTTGATCTAGGAAAAATACTACTATTTTTACTACTATCCTACTAAAAAAAATCCCACTATCGAAGGCGGCCTCGTAAATAGGAAAGATCCGAAAAATTTATATTTTAGTGTCCTATATAATCCTATAATTCTGGAAAAGTCTCATAAAATCCTATATTTTGGCAAAACTCGTCAAGAATATTATAATTTATAATTTTGAAATTTGACTTTAAAAAAAGAGAAATTAATATTTTAGTGTCCTATATAATCCTATAATTCTGGAAAAACGTCCTATAAAATCCTATATTTTCAAGAATTAATTAGTACCTAAAATCCCTATAAATATTTTCGAAATTCGGCTGGGGATCAAATTCTTGTCTTATATCCTAAAATTTTGGCTAAACACAATCCAAATCTTCAATATCTTTGACAGTTACTTGCAATTTTCGACCATCGCTGCTAGGGCTGTACGAAGCGTCGTGAAGCCGGAGTTTAAGAAAGGAGCAACGGACGCTTCAATAATGAAGAAAACAATCTGGAAAGATGGCAAACCCACAAGTAAAACCAGCAATTAATGTTCATTTCTGATTTCAGAACATATTCTTCCTTTTTCTTCTTGTTAAACTCGTATAGGTTTAAAAGAGTAGAATGGACTACCTCTCGCTTAATTAAGGCAGCTCCTTCAAATAGGTTTATTTTATAAGTTTTATTGAGAATGGTTTTCTTGATAAACATTGCTTGATTGACGAAAGTTACTAGAGATATTAACCAAATACCATTAGAAATTACCGTAATTTTATCAAAAACCCCTATAAATTAGCTTTATTTTACCAAATATCGCTATAAATTACCATAATTTTACCAAATACCGCTATAAATTACCGTAATTTTACCAAATACTGCTAGAAATCACCGTAATTTTACCAAATACTGCTAGAAATTACTGTAATTTTACCAAAAACCGCTATAAAGTACCGTAATTTTACCAAATATCGCTATAAATTACCGTAATTTTACCAAATACCGCTATAAATTACCGTAATTTTACCAAATACCCCTACAAATTACCGTAATTTTACCAAATACCCCTACAAATTACCTTTATTTATCGCTATAAATTACCGTAATTTTACAAAATATCGCTATAAAGTACCGTAATTTTACCAAATACCGCTATAAATTACCGTAATTTTACCAAATACAGCTAAAATTTTTACCAGATATTGTAGTTAGAACTTTCATAAAACATTTTATTGGAAACAATTTACGATTTTTTATGTTACGGTAATTTGACGTCTCTAGGCAAGAGCAAGAGCAAGACTAAGAGATTAATTTACTAACAGTCTGTTGATTTGGAGGGATAGTGAATTTTCTTAAGAATAGTGTTTGAAATGATTATTTTCAAATATCAAAAGGTTTAACCGTTCATTATGTTTTTACTATAATCCTACTAAATAATTTAACACGCATCAAAAGGGACTCCCATACCACTGCCTTCTCTAATACTAGGCCTTGAAATGTACAACAGAAGCATTTTTATGTGACATTTTGAATTTGCGCTTAGTAACCGTTAGATGGCTCTTTCCTGAGGCGAATTTTCGCGAAGACTAAAGTAAATTCGTACCGCGCAGTCTCGCATGACCCACGTCTTTCGCTTATGGCGGACCAGGAAGGGAAATAAGGATTTTTTTAAACTATACGAAATAACCTGGTCCATGACATCGTCTGCTAAACTAGAGAAGTGGATAATTAAAATATTGGAGATGTCTATGTCCGAATTCAGCTGCCAAAGAAATCTCCTCCTACCTCTCCTAAGCTCGCTCATTGGGCAATCCAAATCAAACTTAAAGTATATCATTGGCAGTGGCAGTTTTTTGGGAAAAACTTAAGGGCTGTGATGGGTTGAAATTTCCATGCAGACGCCATTGACACGTGTCAAAACATACACCAAATTTAAACTAGTATTTTTCAAACTCCGAAACCGTTCAGCATCATGAACCGGTTTATTGACCGGGTTTTTTGCTTTCTTTTTCGAGACGAACTAAGCAGATTACACTTCGTCGTTGCTAACAATTTCCCAAAGTTTTGAATTTGCCGCCAGTTTAAAACCTCAGAAAAGCGCCATCTAGCGCCATTTGTGAAAACCTAACTGCACCCCCCCCTTTTATTCCTATCGCAAGGCCTAGTATTAGAGAAGGCAGTGCCCATACTATTTAATATTCCCCATAAACTTCAAGCACGCTTGATTTTATTTGAAAATAGCATAAACGTGACCATAAATTAATACATTAGTAATTACTACTAATTTACTAGGTTCTAATAACCTGTTCTCTTAACTTTCAGAAGCGGTAGCGAGTGCCACCTCTTGAGTTATCGTCTTCTATTTTCAGGGAATTGGCGTAGTTTTGACATTATTGGTGTATATATGACAGAATTCATAGTTGATTAAAATTAATGTAAAATCCATTTAATGGCCTGTGTTATTATAAATATAATTAAAATCTGGAAAGGCACAGTAGTGTTTAACTTTTCGTAGGGGTGGTAATTTTCCCCGCTAATCGTCACGCCACTACTTAGCCAATCAGACGCGTTCCCTCACTAGCCTTCCACCCAATAAAGTCCGCCGCCACTTTGGTGGAAAGGGGAGGAGCCATTTTAAGCCACATCCCTCTGGACTCTCCCTATACTTCAATCGAAGTTATTTGAAAATCGAAACTATTTGGAGGGGGGAGGGGCAATTCGCCTCAGTAAGTTTTGGATGGTAGAAAGGGATAACCTGGTAACACTGCGAAAGAGAGCTTAAATTTGTGAATTCTACACACAAGGGTTCAC
>JAEQBA010002269.1:132352-187128 GCA_019434445.1 Phalangium opilio | reverse complement strand
TCTTTACCGTCCAATAAAAAGCTAGATTTCAAAGCTGAGCCATTATCCCATAGTGTAATTCATTAAACAATATTAATTAAATTATTTAATTATGAAAGACAGAAGTATTGAAAGATGCGCGGTAACGTCATGAACTGGACCCGTGGGGATTTTGTCAGACTCGGCAGCGGGTATTGGCAACATAGAGACTATAAACCCCACTTGTTATTTACAATATGACAGTGATTGTATAAGGTTCTAAGACTTGGAAGTATTATTGTTCCGGACTTTCTTAATGACTGATAAGTCGATTTTGACTTGTTTTTGATATATAAGCACCACTTGCCATGATCACAACTGACCAAAGCTTTGACACAGTTATAACGAATTTGGACAGCGAATTTCAAAATTGCACGACTTGGTTCAATGACATAAGTATGTCAATAAATATAAAGAAATGTGAATTCATATTGTTCGGCCCTTCTCCAAAATTAACCGCTATAGATCACATAACGGAACTACCCTTGTCAAAAATTGAACGAGTGAGGGCGAGGGGTCGGACGTTTAGGAAAAAGTGTACGGGATTTCGAAATCCAATTTGATTTCGTCGGATTTCGTTTGATTTCGTCGGATTTCGTTTGATTTCGTCGGATTTCGTTTGATTTCGTCGGATTTCATTTGATTTCATCGGATTTCGTTTGATTTCGTCGGATTTCATTTGATTTCGTCGGATTTCATTTGATTTCATCGGATTTCGTTTGATTTCGTCGGATTTCATTTGACTTCATCGGATTTCGTTTGATTTCGTCGGATTTCATTTGATTTCATCGGATTTCGTCGGATTTCATTTAATTTCATCGGATTTCGTTTGATTTCGTCGGATTTAATTTGATTTCATCGGATTTCGTTTGATTTCGTCGGATTTCATTTGATTTCATCGGATTTCGTTTGATTTCGTCGGATTTTGTTTGATTTCAGAATTCGATGAAATCCATTAATTAATTAATTAATGTTTTATACATGACAGGTAAAGCTGGCTCATTACAAAAACTACAAATTTTACAAAATACAGCGGGAAAAATTATCTTGGGAGTAAAAAGACGGACATGTACCAAATACGTTCATACTAGCCTATCATGGCTAATGCTTGAGACTCGCCGGAAAGCTCATCTAGCGTGCCTAGTATTTAAAGCCCAAAAGGGCCATGTTCCCAGATATATCAGCGATCTGTCGCATGTACATGTAGTGATCGTACGGGGAACCCGAACCCGACCCGGGATGTTGGGGATCCCCGGTATTTTCCAACCCGACCCGACCCGGCCAGTCAATTTTGAAGTCGGGTTTAAAAAAATCGGGGTGGGCCCATAGTAGAGGGAAAGTTATTATTGACGGTCGCGCTTTGTGATAGAGTAGATAGGAACTCGAATCTGATTAGGGCGAGCTTGAATATTTAATTTTTTCTTTCTCGAGGCTTCTAAAGCCAGAAGAACACTGATATATTTCGCCAATTTCATGGTCGTCCGCCAAACGCCAATGTATTAATTGTGTGTTAAGTTGCGAGCAATTGATTTCAAAATTGAAAAAGTGGTAGAAGAGTTTCCCGAGAACCTGAAACCCCATTCAGCCACTGCCCAAGACAAAGGACAAGGACAATTTGAAAACTTTACAGATGGAAGTTGCACCTGTTCAGGGACAATTAGTTACCCCAAACCCTTCCACTACGTTCTATCAGATAGCAATGATATGGCAGATTCGCCTACTATTGGATTCACTATAGCAGTGTTAACTTGGAACTAAATTACTGAAAATAAATTTCTATGTATAATTTTTTAAAATATGTTAATTAAGTTTATTTTATTGAAAAGGAAAACCCCGACCCGACCCGACCCGATTTTCCGGGTTTTTTTCGCAACCCGACCCGTCAAAAATCTCACCTCGTACGATCACTATGTACATGAACACAAAACAAGATCAGCGGCAAGTAACCTTTATATCTGTTCACAGTCATCTAACCTATCTAAACAGCGACTATCGTTTCGGGGAGTAGTGCTGTGGAATAGCCTTCCTCCCACACTAAAGGATTTACAAACCTATGGAACTTTTAAATTGAAACTTGACTCGTATTTTAAAAACGAATATGTTAACGATACTTAATTTAACATTATTGAAATTTCATGGGGATTTATTTTTTATTCTTTTTTAAATTGAAAATAGACTCAGAGAAAAACAAATGAGTTAACAGTTAAGTTAATTAGGACGACACTTTTGTAAATTAGCCTAGCTAAAAAGAATATCGTCAATAAAAATACCTTTATTATTATTATTATTATTACTTTATGAAATTTCTATCCCATTTCATTCCAAACTTCGGTCGTTCGAGAGCTCTGATTTGCTGTTTCAAGAAAATGCTCATAAACGATCCTGGTTTCTCATTCTGCAAACGAGCTTTGAATAGTTGCTTTAATATGGAAATCTCCTTTTTTGCTTTCCTATTTACAACAGCTTCGTTTTTTGATCTTTGCTTAATCTTGTAAGAAGAGTGTTTCTCTAATAAAACCTTTCCTTCCGCAGTCTTGGTCAATTCTTTTGCGCGGTGACGCAGTCGCAAAACTCTTAAGCTTCGTCTGTGAACAATGCACGCTGGTCATTTCTTCTTCCTCTTTAGAATGAGACGGTGACAATCATTACTATAAACTGAACCAAACTGTTCTGAACAATGGCTTTTTGTTTCGTGGTTGTTTTTGGCACTTGACTTATAAATTGATACCATGTCCTCATCATCATTTCCAGGACAAACTTTTTATTCATTAACTTTTAACAGGAACTTGTAAATATCACCGTTAGTTTTTAATTCAATATGTTTAAAGAGTTTTTCTCTGGATATCTCGACACCCAGAACTATTATTTTCACGTCAGGTTTTTCATCATAAGAAAAAATGCACCGCAACACCACCAAAGAATTTTTGTTTTGGCTAAAGATTACCCCATTGGATTTTAGTTCCATGCACCAGCCAATGGGTGGCGATAATGATGAAAAGTTAAGAGAATTCATGTTATTTTCATCTACTTCTTGTAAACACAATTGCGTGCGTTTCATATCTTTTCTTTTCTTGAGTTTGGGTGTTTCAGTCTAAAAATATTTGGAGTTTGTAAAATAGAATGCTACCAGAAGGGGATAATAGAAGAAGGATGCCACTCTGTATCATCTTAATACATTAGTTATGTAACGTCACTCTTCCCAGGCTCACCCCCTTTTGCTTGCTCTCCCGTTCATCAAACTACAGAAGGGCATCGCACCGTAAGGTGAATTATATAACTGTTTGGTACTAAATCCTCAGCAATAGACTCCCTAACCTCGTCATGGGGTGAGACAAAAATCCACCAGTGCGTCTTGCCAAATAGTTTAACGCAAATAGAGTAATGATGAGGGAACTATTTATCGCGTATGTGATTCGGTTTAGTAACCTTGCTCCAAATGTTCCGATGTTGGGAAGAATGACGTTACACTTACCCCGCTTTGTGGTACACTTCTCTCGAAGAGAAGTATTATATACTTCTGATGCTACTAATTATTAAGTTGAATTTATTACTTCAGGATTTAGGATTTGTTTCCCAATTGGAATTTCTCGGCTCAGTGTTTCTGGCCTTGATATATATCTTATCTTCTTGATTCTGGGTGTTTTAGTCTAAAAGTATATTCGTAGTTTGTAAAGTAGAATGTAGGGGTGTGCGAATAGCACTTTTTGGGTATCGAACCGGTTATCGAATACTAATAAATTTTCCTTATCAAATACCGAATCGAATAGTTTATTCCAAATTGAATACCGAATAGTTAGGCCTTGGTAAATTTTTTCCTTCCCGATTAATCGCGAATAGTTAACCGTAATACTCGCGAATATTAGGCTTAACTATTCGCGATTAATCGGGTGGTAACCCTAATATTCGCGAATAGTTAATACAAAGCAAGGAGAAAAATATTTAGAATCTCCTAAATTTCAAAATACCTCTCCTCATTGGTGGTCAAGTATTTCTTTAAATGTTCCTTGGCACTTGCTAGTAGTTTTTGATTTGAGACAAATAATATCGGTATGTTATTTTTAAAATAAGGTGGGTCTCTCTAGTGCCAAGGACCTAAATTTATGGTAGTCGAACTTTAACCGAATAGTCAGTTTGGTATTCGATATTCGTATCGAATAGTGAAAATGAGCTTATCGAATACCGAATCGAATTACGGTTAACCGCACACCTCTAAGTAGAATGCTACTAATTTTTAAGTTTAATTTAGTACTTCAGAATTTAGAATTTGTTTGTCAATTTGAATTTCTCGGCTTGGTGTTTCTTGACTTGACTGTAAAGTAGTTAATATTGTAGGTCATAACCGCTATATAGAGCTATTTCAATTCGGGGGGAAAGGAGAGCTTTTGAGGCGTGGTTTCGCCAGTCCCCGCCTAGGAGCCATATTGTGCGGTAAATTTAGCATAGAGTTCTTCAGCGTCCCGCACGGAGGGAGGGTGAAAACCGGTTCCGTTTATTGGCAGGCCCAACTGTGACGTTTCCTCCCTTCAACTGACATAGCTCTATACCAATAGGGACTTGGCAATTCGGGCTTAACTCCGCCCCCAGCGCCATTATGGTATGTTTTTTTAACAGAATGAAAGCTATATAAGCCCCTCCTCCTGGTATGTTTTTTAACACTAGTGGAAGGTAGCCTGACGTTGCGTGACGTAGTACTGCCAAGTCCCTATCTAGTTCTCGCAGATCGAGGCTTTGGTATAGATGATGCAGTCGGTTTTTATCGCGCAACTATCAAGTATCCCGCCTTTGTGAATGGGAAGAAACAGTTATCTCCAAAAGATGTCGAGGCAACCAGAAAACTAGCTAATGCGCGTATCCACGTGGAAAGGGTTATTAGACAACTTCGACAGAAATATAAAATCCTACACACAAAACTGCCAGTGGAATTATTAAAACGCGCTGAAACTGAACAAGCGGCTACTATAGATAAAATCAGAAGTTTATGACTTCTTATCCTGGGAAGTATTGGACTCCAACCATATCCGGAACCATCTCTGTTAGCCAACTTCTCATTAGCTCCGATCACCGCGCCACCTACGGCGCTTCTCTCTGTTTGAGCTGGCAGGCTGATTTGCGCGCCAGCAGCGGGCAAGTAACGAAACTTTAAGGTGTGTCCTGTGGTTTCGGGTAACGAATCAGAAACGGCTCAAACTAGTGTAGGGTCCTAGGCCCACGGAATTTTATGGGTTTTAAGAGTTCTAGACAGACGGCTTTTCAACGATTGGCGCTGAAGAAGTTTTGAACAAGCCCCACAGTTTGAGAGCCACAGCCTTCCAGCATGGCATTTTTTCAATAGACTAGATCGTTTTCCTAGTGGGGAGGAAACTTTCGACCCTCTTTTACGTTTACCATAGGCAATTTTGACTAGCAGGGATGGATACCATATAAAGCCTTAGTGTCCAATACTTCCCAGGATAAGAAGTCATTAACTTCTGATAAAATAGCTACTGTGTGTTGCGCTTTAACCAACCTGACCCCGTCAGTTGTACCAACTGAATAAATTGCAAATAAGAATTACAAGTAATTAGTTAATACTTTTTAATAACTCGTAAGACAAAAGTTAAAAATTATTGAACATTATGACGAGTGCATCAGTAAATTTTATCAGGTACCGCATTTTTTTTAATCACATCACAGTAGAATTGTAAAGTCATTTTCCATTACACATTAAAAAGAGTTAATCACGAAAGACAGTTTAATTTCATCTTATTACTCAAGCATTTTTTAAATTTAAATTAAAATTTAAGTTTAGAGGCGGATCAATCTCCTCTTGAGGGTCTTCTCTTTGATGGTTTAAATGGTTTTCTGGGTGCCCGCCATTGTGGTCTCGTTCACCCCGTTTTATTTCTCCTCCTTCGTAGTACACGTTCATCGTAATATGGCAATTATCCGAGATGGATATAAGTCTATCCATTTTGTTGACTAGATTTTGAAATAAAGACATTTATTATTTTGGTATTAACCTTTGTTTTACTTAAGGGTAAGACTATGGTAAATTTCATCCTGTATTGCTTACATACCTTGGAGGATTCATACCATTTACATAAGGAGGCCTGGTTTTAGACTCATTCAGTGAGTCAGGCCTCCTTGCGTAACACCTTAAGCCTGGCCTCTTGTGTAAATGGTATGAATCCTCCTAGACTGTAAACTATGTATAAACTGAGACTGAACTATCCCTTTAAATTTTAGGCGGTGCAAAAATTGGAAAAATTAGGGTGCCATAGCCGAGGGTAGAGAATGGAATTGGCACGGAGCTGTATTGTAGAAGGAGTAGAGACTAGGCCTCTAGGGCCTAGACATAAGCGTACTAGTGCTCCGCGCACGATTTTCGCGCATACCGAGCCAATGTAAACAATCTCTGACGTCACGTGTTTTAAAGAAGGCGTCCGTTTTCTTCTTTCCCGGCTTAATTCTTTGAATATTTTCCATATTATAGTTAATATAAATAGAAATAATAGTAAAAATAAAAATTTAAATAAGATTTGCAAACGCTTGAGAAACTCCCCTCACCCGGACTCAATACACAAAAGACCGAGGCTTAACCCTCCTGAACGTTCGTAGCTCGCGGCCATCTTTATTGTTTACATTGGCTCGCCTAGGTTTGGAGGGAGGGTCAAAATTCAGACCCCCTTTTTATGGACAAATAAGGTCTAGCTTTTTTTAATAGAGGGGAAGCTACGAGTCTCTACTCCTTCTACAATACAGCTCCGTGGAATTGGCTAGACCGAGCATGGATAACTCATAAGTTCATAAGATATGTTCAACATAAGTTTGTAATTGGAGCTTGTCATGAAGTGGCCAAAACTGGACAATAACAGTAAACACCGATTTAAATAGAGATTGAACTTACATGGTAGCAGCAACCGTAAAATGCACAGAATAGTTCTTTTACACAACAAACTAGCTAAGCCTAATCCTAAGAATGCGCGTGCTGAAATACAATATCAGTTGTCAGCACGCGCAAAGCTATAGAGCTAGTTCAGAGGGGTAATGGCTACGTCACCAATGCTATTTGCCCATTGTAACAGATACATAGAAATATCTGGGAACTGAACCCTTGGCCATTCTGATGCTTCACTGTTAGTTTCTCCTCGTAAGGATCGAAACCAACAAATTTTAGGAACTTTTTTTCATAAATTAGTTTGTCTTCATCAAGAAGCGAATCGAAATAGCCTTTCAAAAAAAACTCATTTTTAAACTAATGTTCAGTCATTCTATAGGAAGAATCAACGGTATACTGAAAAATCGTCTACTAGGTTTGGCTCAGCGTTGCCAGATGAAAATTACCAAATTATTTTACCAAAGCCAAAAAATTATCGATTTTCAACCAAAATTATCGTACGCTCTGAGCGCCTCCAAAATAGCAGTAAAACCTATGCGAGTGTTCTGATTCACCTTGAATTTATACTAAAATCAGTACAAGGGTCATAAGGAGATAGGATAATAACGTCTCCAAGCGTTTCTCACATCCATGAAGTAGCAGTCCTTTTATAAAAGAAAACAACGACGTTTCTCACATCCTGCCTTTGGTCTTAAGTGTATTATTACTATGGGATGAACATGATTCGCTGCCTCCCATTTCGCCTTTTTCTACCCCTAGCGAGACTTTTCTGCCCAGATTAGTTCAATTTCCCGTTGATTTCGAAATTATCGTACAATTATCGTACGCCTAAGCCGAATTATCGAATTTAGCGTACTATATAGTACAGCCTCAAAATTATCGTACGCTTCGAAAAAACTCTTAAAATTATCGCATTGTACTATAATTATCGTACGTCTGGCAACGCTGGTTTGGCTCACAGAAAATCTGGCAGCCCGACACCGGGGAGAGAACGGGGGATGAATTCAGGGGTAAAAGGCGGTCTCCCCCTTTTATGAAAACTATGAAATTCATTGAATCTCCCCCAAACGAGTGAATGGGCTTCTGAAGCAATAGATATTCCCAGTGAAGACCAAGCTGTGTCAGAAGAAATATTAACTAATAGAGTTTCTGTAGAAGTGCAATACCTAGTTCAAGGTCAATTGAGGTGCAGACCGTTGGTAACTTGTGGGATGATGCCGAGAAAGTTAGCATTGGGACAGATACTTGTACGGAAGAAAGCATCCAAACAGAATTGGATGACTTCTATAAAAAAAATAGTCACTTTGGCTATGAAAGACCACACTTATGCAGCTTCATCACTACAATCATTGAGCCCAATACGTAATGAACCAAGAACAGCGGCTTTAACTTCTACACCCAAGGCAAATTTGGAAGGGCCAAAAACACTTTTATCACCTTGTTTGAGCCTGATTTCTGAGGAGTCTGACAATTTGGAGCAAGATACTTTTGTGTCAGCTAATGCCTCATTGTACGAGCCCAGTTACGACAGTTGTCAGCACGCGCAAAGCTATAGAGCTATTTCAGAGGGGGTAATGGCTACGCCACCAATGCTATTTGCCCATTGTAACAGATACATAGAAATATCTGGGAACTGAACCCTTGGCCATTCTGATGCTTCACTGGTATAATTATCAAGTTTCTCCTCGTAAGGATCGAAACCAACAAACTTTAGGAACTTTTTTTCATAAATTAGTTTGTCTTCATCAAGAAGCGAATCGAAATAGCCTTTCAAAAATTGTTTTGGCGTTTTAGAACTCATTTTTAAACTAATGTTCAGTCATTCTATAGAGCGGTGGCGCCATAGGATCTCTATGAGTGGCGCTAAGGTGTGGTGAAACGTCATAGCGAGAAGTGAGGGGGGAGTGAAACAGCGTGCTGCCATCTATAATGCCAGAGTAAACGTCAATAAGTTTTGGGTAACCATCTAGGGAGCGCTTAAGCCAGGGATAGATAGACTTTTTTTAAGACGGAATGGGTAACAGGATTATTCGGGTGCGCGTCCAAGTCCACGACCCCCTTACCCGTGACGGAGGGATATAAAAGAAGAGGCGGGTCTTATTTTCGTTATGGCGTTGTATGTATATCCGGGTCAAATAAACGTCGTCTGCCCCTTCGTCAGCCAAGTTGGAATGGGCTTAGAAAGAACATTGTTGAACAAGAGGTTCCAAGGGAAACCCTTACAATTTTGTCGCGCTTTCTAATGTATTTTAGCAATGTATAATGAACTCCATATTGATATAATAGCAAAGGATAATTATTACAAAAACTATATTTAGGCACTGTATAATTAATGCCTTACTTATATACAGTAACATTGCATTAATATTGAAATCGTATAAAGAATATCTCCTCAACAAAAGCCGAGATACAACAAACCCCAAAAAATCCTTATTTCTCAGCCTCTGCCTGTTCTCATGCGGCTCTGTCGACACAGGCCAGATGTCCAGTTTAAAAAAAATCCTTATTTCTCAGCCTGTTACGGCTACAATGACAGGGAGCCGAACATAAAGAGGTCACACAAAAGACACGTGTCCTTGGAATGACCCATATTAGTTTAAAAGACGTTTCCGTACAATTTAAATGAGATCATAGTGTTTAGCAGACGGCATAATGAATTTTAAACTTATTAGGACGGTCTGAGACAAGGACTAGGCAATATCCCCGTCGGCGTTACAGCGTCACTTTCGGCGAAAATGAGCCAAATAACGATGAAACCGAATTAAAAAATTAAACACCGTTAGCGGAATGCAGTGAGCAACAAAAAATGTCGAGTCCGCACGTTTAATTACCGAAATTCAAAGAATAACAGCGAAAACATGAGAGTGGAGGTATATTTAGTAAGGTCTCAAACACAGTTATAGAAAAAGCCCCGTCATGAGTCCCGAGGAACAAACAATACGAGCTTTTCCAAGACCTTTGGCAAAACGCTGCCAGTAGGTAAAACCAAAAGACGGCGATAACACGAAAAATAGTTTAAATCACTGAAAATTAAGTTTGATTACCGTTAACGGAAGGCTTTAGAAGTTGTTATGTGCAAAAATCCGGAAACAGAAAGAACAAGGAACCGAAATTTGAATGAAATAACCGGAGCGCGAGTGATAAGGGAGTAGTTTAAAGAGACGACGACGAAAAAATGCGACGACGAAGGCGGAGCTAATCATAGAGCTAATCTTCCGTTTTATGTCTCCGTAATATTTTGACTCCATCATAGATGGCGACAAAATAAAAATGGAAGTTACGCAAGACATAGGGCTTGCAAGTGAAAAAAAACGGGGAAGACCCAAGAAAATTAAAAGTGAGTTAGAATTGAGTAAAAGTCCTCATAGATATTACAGCACGAACAGGTTTGAACCAAACACTTAGCTCACAAAACTCCTGCCCATTCACTAAGCCTTGGTTAACTTCATCAAATTCGTTTACAAAATCATGAGGATAGTAGACATGATTGGCTTAAGAAAGAATTAGCGAACACTTTTCACCCTTACAGATGTACTCCAAATCCAAAACACCGGCACCAAATTCACTAACTACCTTCTTAATTGCTATTAAAAACAATTCCCGAATAATTACCGGACCCTCGCATTTAGACGGCTCCATTTTGAGCCCCTGTGATTCTGTGAAGACGCTAACGCTTATCTGTACAACCATAGCCCACTCGATTCGCTATACGCGATGTACGAGGTTACCTCCCATTTTTAAAATGTGAGTAGTTTTTGGTAAATGCCATCTAGTGAGCGATTTCTGTACTTTGATTTTATTCCGTATTTTAAAAATGGCCGCGGACAACAACAATCTTTATGACACAGAGTTAACCCTTTGTCAGGCCCCGAATGAAGTTTGCAAACGCGCGATCTCCACTCCCTAAAATCCCTATCACTACTTTTACAGCCAAGAACGGAACATTTTCTAAGCCAATCTGCCATTTTTACCTCTCCGTGTGACGTAGTCCAGGAGAGGTTCTGTAACGGCCGTGTCTGTGTGTCTGTCTGTGTGTCTGTCTGTGTGTCTGTGTGTCTGTCTGTTGTTACACCCACGTGACCGCGTTCGCAGTTTGCGTATCGGAGCAAACGTTTTCGCCATTTCCGAACTGCTTTCACAGTCACGGAAATGGCTCCTCTACTTGAGTTCTCACACCACCATCTTCTGGTCTTTATCCATCCCACACGGACACTAGTCTGTTCTTACTGGCTTCTAATCACCACCATCTTCTGTTCTTTGTCAATCCCACATTGACAACGGTCTGCACTTACACTGCCTTCTAACACCACCATCCACTGGTCTACCGTCTATTCCACATAGACACCAATCTGTATCATTGGCTTCTACTCCATTATCATCGTTTGGTTTTAGGATATACGCGGCGATCAGCTAGGGTTACGAGAAACGTCTAGCCTCCCTAAGGTGGGATCTCCACCAAAGGTTTTCGCAATTGCGCTTTTTCCTTACTATTATAATGGAATCGAATCGTATATATACCCCAAATTTGAAAAAAGCGGGCAAGAGGGGTACCCGTCACTTTAAACGTCAATATTAGCAAAGTTTGAGATGATAATAGGTATAACTTTATTTTAAACGATTTAACTATTAGTAATGTTAATTATTGAAGATTAAAATAATTAAAAATAATTATATTTATTTAAATATTAAAGATAAACCTCTCGTGCAAAGAGAGAGATTATCATTGCCTCCTATATCTACCAAGGCCCGTGCATTGTTGATATATTTCATTCATTGCATAAACATAAGCGAGATTGTTTTGGGAAAAAAATACTGCTTCCACTAATGGGTTTATACTCCTTGTTACTGTTGTATAGAGTAATCATGAGAAAAGCTTTAAAAATTAAGAGAGGACAGACCTTTTTTATCCTCATTCAAAAATATTTTTTGGTGCTAGAAAGCTTTAAAAAATCCAAACGGTTAGGCATTGCTAAAAAAGACAAATGATATTTTTCAAATCTAATGAGATAACGCCCACCTAGTTGAAAATTGCCGTTTTTTATCCGCGGGAGCCATTCTTAATGAGAATTTCGATGCTAGTAGGTTGTCAATTCAACTACCGGTATATTATTGTTGTTGGAAATTGGATATTAAGTCAAATTAAGTGGTTGTAAAGAGCCAGCAGGTTTTTGCCACTTCTTTTTGTGAGTATTTGATTTTATATGTAAAATGGAGGAAGATAATGTTGAGAGTAAGTATGAAATGCGGAAGCGCAAAGCGCGGGAAAGGATGAGGGCAAAAAGGTCGACGTTTTCATTGGATACTTAAGGTTATATAATCTTCTCGACACGGAGAGGTAATATTTTGGTTTTCCCGACTTGTTATTTTTCAAAACTTACTAATTACCAATGAGAATTAAAAAATATGTTCAAATCATCGGATTCATCGAGCCAAAGGATTTCAGACGATGGTTATGAACTTCCTGCTTTTGAACGCTAGATGGCTTTAAACACCGACGTTTAAAGAGACAAAAATAACGAATTTTACGCTTCACTTCGAAGCTAGATGGCGGTATCAAAAACTACTAAGACGCAATGGCAGCCCCCCTTGAATTTGCCTGGTAAACGACGTATACTCGTCTATGAGTCGGACCATAAGTTTATAAGATATGTTCCATAAGTGTGTCACTCGTTAATGAGAGCTTGTCATGAAGTGACGTAGGTGAAACGTCATAGATTCTCGTAAAGCGACGCCTAGTGAGGCGCTGTCAAAGGCTTAGTACAGACTAAAGAGGAGGATGGACTGCAAAACCGAGTGTAGTCAATTCTCACGTCGTTCTTGAACTAGCTCTCATTAAGCCTCTAACATTACAAAGTATGGGTAGTGACATACTTATGGAACATATCTTATAAACTTATGGTCGGACTGAAGTAAAGGCCGAACACTGTTTATTCCGTCTTAAAAAAGTCTATCTATCCCTGCTTAAGAAGCCTTATAATGTCGCGTAAACATAGACGTTGTGTTAAAAATTGCAAAATAGGGAAAAATAAACTAGAAGAAGTAAGTTTTTTCAGAATACCGAAAGTTATTGAAAGCCAGGGTGAAAAAACATTTAAGCTTTCGCGGGAAAGACATAATCTTTGGCTTAGAAGGCTAAGGCTTAACAGTATAGATGTTCAAAATTCAGATAAACGAGTTTGCTCAAGACATTTTATCACAGGTTGGTCATTTTTTAATTAAGTGTTTTATACATGGATGAAGGATGCGCGGCTGTAGCAACTCCCTATACTAAAAAGTAGACAAGTCGATACTAGCGCCGCCTGGCTACCAGCGCTGGAAACCCTCGCGCGAAAAATAAAAAATACTGGACATAAGAAAAAAACCCACCGTTTTGCTTCTAGCAGACGACGCTAAGGAAAAAAAATCGACGGTAGCGCGTGCGACTTAAAATACAAATCTCGCGCTTAGTTTGAGCATTTTGAATCTAAAAGTAAGTTGTGATTTTCTTAGGGCCTATTTTTTTTTGACTTTCTAAGCAATTAACGTTCTAATTATTATTTTCAGCTACACAACACAAGTAAAACAGCTAACAAAAAATCCAAAAAAGGCAATAAAAAGTAAGTTACGATTTAGTGAAATACTATATATTGCCACCCCCCCCCTTAATACAGGCTAACCTTGTTGTTTTATCGACTACAGTCTTTGCAACAAAGGCTTACTATTTTGCGCCATAGAGATACAAGAGGAACAGTTGAGAGTCATTTTTGTGACGGTTTTAGGGCATTCGCCCCTTCGCATGTGTGATGGGGTGAAAGACTGGTGGCGCCCCCTATCGACGAGCGAAGGAGTTATTAATAAGGATGAGCTTAGAGTAGTGGCACTCTATGTTAACTCCCTATAGGGCATAATAAGTCAAACCCTCGGAGATGCCATTACTCCATTTTATACGAGCTAAGAGCGGAAAAACGTATTTTATAAATTTTACACCTGTAAAATCTTTTAAAAAACACTTGGAACTTGTATTTCTACTTACTTTCGAGGAAATACCACCGTTTTCTGAAGGTAAGAGTCTTTTTTTATACATTTATTAGTAATAAAAACATTTAAGGCGAGCTAAGCCTTGGTCTTGTAAAACACGGCAGATTAGTGATTTTGAAAACGACGCTAATCCTCGCGCTAATCACTAATCTGCCGTGTTTTACAAGACCAAGGCTTAGCTCGCCTTAAATGTTTTTATTACTAATAAATGTATAAAAAAAAACTCTTACCTTAAGAAAACGGTGGTATTTCCTCCAAAGTAAGTAGAAATACAAGTTCCAAGTGTTTTTTAAAAGATTTTACAGGTGTAAAATTTATAAAATACGTTTTTCCGCTCTTAGCTCGTATAAAATGGAGTAATAGCATCTCCGAGGGTTTGACTTATTATGCCCTATAGGGAGTTAACATATAGTGCCACTACTCTAAGCTCATCCTTATTAATAACTCCTTCGCTCGTCGATAGGGGGGCGCCACCAGTCATTCACCCTATCACACATGCGAAGGAGGAGAAGCGAAAAATCCCTCACAAAAACGTTCAAGCACCGCTTTCCCCAATCGTTTGTCTAGGCTTTAATAGTGTTATAATGTCTATGTTTTGCGCTTTTTCTCAAACTTTAAAGCCAAGTGTTAGCCAACCAAAGGGGGAGGCAACTAAGCCTTGGCCTTTTCGACAGGGGATTTTTCCCACGATTATTTCTATTAAAATCGCGAAAGATAATTAGAATTAATACTTACTCTCGTCGCTCCCATAACTTCCCTCATTATTTGTTCAAAAGCTACCATTTGATTCTTACCCTTTTCTTCAGCCTGTTTTTCAGACTAGTCCCTTTCAGAGTGGGAAATAAGGCACTGGCACAGGGCAAATGACCAGTTTAAAAATTGCCTGGTCAAGTTTAAAAATTAAATCGGAGGGGGGGGGGGGGTCAGTGGTCCACGGGACCACTAAGAAAATTCTAGGGTAACCAGGGTCCAGACAATATCCGAACTATTTTAATTACCCACTTCTTTAGTTTAGCAGACGACGCGCCCTGGTCAATGGTCATGGACCAGTTTATTTATTCCAGGCCAGGGGGGTTGCTGGCCCAATGTCCAGTTTTAAAAAAATCCTTATTTCCCACCCTGGTCCCTTTTCTCTATTAAAATCAGCCTCCATTAATGTGAAAATAGTCCTTAAGTAAAACAAAGGCTAATACCAAAATAATAAATGTCTTTATTTCAAAATCTAGCCAACAACATGGACCATTCCCATGTGGTCTCCCAAGCTACGAACTGTAATTTTACAGTTATTATTTATAATGGTGGAAGAGCTCCCGCCCCAGGAGGGTGCGACCACGGCGACCCCAGCCGGTAAATCTACCTGCTGCACCTATTCCCCGCCGTCGGCGAAATCCTCCCCCCTTCCGGCTCCACTTCCCCGCGGTCGTGCTCGCAACCCTCGGGGACCTCATAATCCCGAGCCTGCCGTAGAAGAACACAATCCGGAGAATGCCAGAGGGGAAGGTGCGGTGCCGGTTGTCAACGAAGTTCAACCACAACCACCAGCGCCTGCCCGAAGGCCGCTCCTCCTATTCCACGCCGTCAGAATCCCGCTGCAGTCGCAAAAGTTGAGCCTGCGCCTAACGTCGGAGAACAAATTCCGGAGAATGCCAGAGGGGAACCAGAACCGCCTGCCCGAAGGGGGCACCTATTCCCCGCGGTCGGCGAAATCCTCCCACCCCCCGTCCGGCTCCACTTCCCCGCGGTCGTGCTCGCAACCCTCGGGGACCTCATAATCCCGAGCCTGCTGTAGAAGAACACAATCCGGAGAATGCCAGAGGGGAAGGTGCGGTGCCGGCGGTCAACGAAGTTGAACCAGAACCACCAGCGCCTGCCCGAAGGCCGCGAAGGGGGCCAGGAAGGCCCAGGGCGCGGCAATTAGATAATTAATCTATAATTAATCTGCAATTAAGTGAATCAACTCGGCCCTAATTCTCAAACAAAAAAAATAAAAAAAAATTAACTCTCCGTTAAAAAACCGAATATAATATAATTTGAGATGTATAAAATTTTAAAATTAAATAGTTAAAAAGCTTTTATGGCTAGTCCAACTTAACCGGCGCAGAATATGCCACTAATAAAAAAAATAGATTTTAATAGTTAAAACCGAAGTTAATTAAATAATTTGTTAATTTGTATAATGGCAACATCCAAGGGAAGCGATACTTTGGGAAGATGCTGTAAGTCTTTCTACGTGTTTAAATGTTACAGACCAAAGAAAAGTTTGGGAAAGAGTGTAAGATATGTTCAAGACCCTTCACAGTGTTCCATTGGTGCCCAGGAGCAAGAATGAGGTTTAAGAAGACGGAAGTCTGTCAAACTTGTAGTAGACAGAAGAATGTTTGTCAAAAAACCCACCGTTTTGCTTCTAGCAGACGACGCTAAGGAAAAAAATCGACGGTAGCGCGTGTTTTTTCTTATGTCCAGTATTTTTTATTTTTCCCTCGAGGGTTTCCAGCGCTGGTAGCCAGGCGGCGCTAGTATCGACTTGTCTACTATTTAGTATAGGGAGTTGCACATCCTGTAGAGCGTCCAATGTTTTTCACGCGCATCCTTCATCCATGCTGCCAGCTTTACTCAAGCCCCATGTTAAAAAACGACTATCAAAATCGCCCCTAGTTCCGACTTTCGCCCAGTTTTCCTCGTAATGCTTTTTCTATGGGAAAAAAATTCGGAAGTGGACTCGGTTTTTGGACATAGTTTTACTATATCTATGCTTTTGGAGCATTTTTAATGTATTTACCGATTTTATTTCGTGGCCGAATTTTAAATGAGAAGTCAAGTAAGTTTTAATTTTTTTTTTTGAGACCTATTTTATAATTTTCCGTCCGTTATTTGACGAATAATCAAGGAGGATGTATATAAGAGGGCGTTACGCGATTGGTCAGAGGGGGATACTTCAAATTATTCTTAAAATCGGAATCTAATTTGAATTTTAAAATCATTTGGAAGTATTTTCTGAATGTTTCACAATGCAGACTGAAAAAGAATAAAAAAAACTTGATTTCCACTTCACCCTCCCTTTAAGTCCAGCTAATAGCGCTCTCGGGTGAGAGAATTCGGAACATTAAATTGCCAAACGAAAAATAAAAATCGGCGCCGAGCACAGGCCTTGATTAACGTGAGTAGGCTTATTTACAGCCCTCTTTTCTTGCCGATGCTGTAGGGTTACGGACCGGTAACCAGGCTGGGAAATAAGGATATTTTTTAAACTAGTCCTTTGGACCAGTGACCCCCTAGTGTCTGAAATCATTTACTGGTCTCCGGATGGTCCCAGCCTTTGCTCTCCAATAGATTTGCAATTAATAAACTGGTCCCGAGGACCAGTAACCCCCACTTCTTGAATTAAAAAACTAGTCCAAGCAATTAATAAACTGGTTTTGGACCAGAGGAAGTGTGCTATTTCCCAGCCTGACTACTAAAATAAATCGAAATCTGGGGGTTCACTAGTCAACTTGACTAGTAAAAAAAAATGTCCCAAATATTCGTAAACCATGCGTCTCACTAGTCAGTGACTACTAAAACAAGCTGGTCCAGCAACCAGGACATTTTTGCACACCCAATCAATTTATAGGACATTGGTCCAGTGAGGTAGTGACCCCTATAAGTGTCTCAAAGTTATCTTATTTCCGTCCCTGCTTAAAATAAAACCGACGAAATAAATCACAGCTAGAAAAGGTTGAATTGGGGCGGAAATAAGTCAAATACTTTGAGCCTCCTGGAAATTCGTGAGAGCGGAAATAAGCGGAACACTTGAAATGTATCCAGGGACACTATTCTCTAAAAATTTCAATGATTAAATACCCAAATCCAAATGTAAACATTAGGGTTGGTTCCATAAGGAGAGAGAGCTTAAAACCTTATTCTCTAACCCAAATCCAAATCGACATTTGAATCTCCCGCCAAACATTTCACCATCTCAAATTATTCTCTTATTTCTTTAACCCAAATCGACATTTGAATCTCCCGCGAAACACTTACCCAAATGTACGTCACTTCCTCTTTCATTGCATAATTTTATTTCAGCATAAATTACACTAAGGCAGTAAATTAATTACCTACGATAAATTAATTTATTACTTTAAAATTAGAATTTTATTCATTATAAAACTAAGCTTTTCCTGAAGGTTTTGAACCGTTTAATTGAAATTATTTAAACTATTAGTGATGATCAATTGGCCAATATCGTAAATTAACCGATGTCAATACCAATTTATTTAAAATCAATGAAACGAAAATATCAATATCAAACAATTATCCATTGGAAAAGATATCAAGCTATTCTTTAATTTAAATTTCTCAGGTTAAGTTTCAAAAGAAGATGAATTTTATTATTTTCTGACAGCAAAATTGGCAGCTTCTTTGCATAATTCCCGAAGTTTTTCTATTCCAAAATAGAAATGTTAACGTTTTGTGATATTAAAGGAGAAATATAAATATAATTTTCGTTTCTTTTGAACTAGTTTCTATAAAGGAACTTTAAACAAATGGCCATTTGTATGAGTACACTTACCGATAATGGATTTTACTAATCTAGACAATTACTACGTCTTTTAATTAATATTTTATAAATACTACCTGAATATTTTTTTAAATATGAAAGATTATATTTTTATTTTAGATTAATGAGTTAAAAAAATTGGTATCCGTGTTTCAGTTAAGCTTTGATATTGACATCGGTTAATTTACGATATCGGCTAACGATCCTAGTCTGTTTATAACATTAAATCGGAACTTCACTTGACGCAATCTTCTAAGGAGCTATGACTATAATTTTGTTTAATTATAAGATTTTTAGCGTAATGTTTAAGCAATACGTTTAATCTTGAAAAGGGAGTGAAAGTACTAAAATAATTTTTTTATAAAACTAATTAACTATGAACATTTTTAACCATTTTTGGATATAATCGATTGTAACACACTTGTCATTAAATTTTCAGGGCTTATACTTAACTTGAAAAATCGATATTTAAATCTAAGTAGGAGATTCAGTTAAGATTTGATATTCGGCTCTAAACTAAGCCTTAATAACAATGTTTAGTAAATAAATCATTATTAATGATTTATTTACTAAAGTTACATTAATCACAACGTTTAGAGCCCGGCATTATCTATCCATTATCCAAGTTATTTTATCTTCATCCATACTTGAAAATTATCCATATAACTCACATGCTAAATCGTATTATAATCCACAACTTTGTTTATAAATAATCGGTTATCCACCAATTTGTGGATAATGGATAGATAATGCCGAGCTCTAAACATTAATCACAATGTTTAGTAAATAATACAATTAATCGCAGTGTCTACAAAAATTATAATTAGCTTGAAAAATTGATATTTAAATCTAAGTAGGAAATTCAGTTAAGATTTGATAATTTTCGTTTTATTTGAACTAGTTTCTATATAGGAACTTAACTCAATTGGCCATTTGTATACACTTACCGACAATTGATTTCACTAATCGGGCCAATTACTGCGTCTTTTAATTAATATTTCATAAATACTACCTGAATAAATTCAGTTAAGCAAAGGCTTATAGCATTGCCGTCGTCCCGCGTACATAATATAAGACTCCCGGTCTACCGTAAAATCTGGCGTGTTTAGACCAGAGATCTCTCCTTCGTTTATTCTCAGTATCATCTTAAGCTAAAAATACGAGGTTCCCTACGTACATAATTTACGATACCCCTGATAACGCGCGCGGTCTCTAGAGCCGCGCCAATACGAGGTTACTAACCCGCACCCCGCGAGAGCGCTCGGCATTCGAGGGATCAGGCAACTAGCGTAATACGCTTCCCATCGTACACGCTCAGATAGACTTTATTACGGAGCGGCTTTCCCCTCGACAACTAGAAACGCACGACGCCATTCGAGGGATCAGGCACTGGCGTATTCCCCCGGTATTACCTTTTTGGTGGTTTTATTGCCGTAAATTCGGGAGATATGCCTTTAATCCGTTCTAATATTGAAATAAAACTATAACAAGTTGGGAAAGCCAAAATATTACCTCTCCGAGTGGTGATGACTATCACTACCCCTTAAACAACCTAAATATATGCATCTATCGCTTTTTTTAATTCTTTGCAAGTGCAGGAATTCAATTTTAAAATAGTCAATTGTTCAAGCCTTATCTCTCAATTGCTGTGGAAACTCAACTCTCTCGCTATACCTCAACCGTATTCTTAGTCTACCAGTATGATTTGTAACATTTGTCCATATCAAAGCTGAATCATACCTCGCCACACAAAAAGCAAATGTCCCCAAAACATGGAAGCCACAACCCAATCACACATAAGCTAGGCTCGTACTTGTTCATCGCTTTCGATGATTTCACTAATATTAGCATTAAAATTTTGTACATTATTGGGTTCCTTATTAATAGATATGCCTACGCCTACAGTACTTTCAATAGAACATTTATTTAATGCATTATCTTTCGTACGATCATGGCCAACTGGCCTCGTGGTTGGACCAACATTTTGCGTGCTAGAACCTGTTCCAGAAACAGCCTTTTTTTCCGCGGCTAACGCTCTTCTCCTTTCATTTTCGCGTTTCCTAAATTCGGGATCTGACCTTTTTGCCCTCATTCTTTCCCTTGCCTTTCGTTTTCTGATTTCCTCTTTACTTAAATTATTATCTTCCTCCATTTTATTATTCAGTTAAATACTCACAAAGGATGGCAAAATCAATCTCCTTAAATACTCACACAGGTTGGCAAAATCAATCTCCTTCAGTAATACGTAAGGCTTAAGCTTCGTCCACATTGAACTCGCGTTCGCGTGTTCGCGCCTTCGTCTATTCGCATCTTCGCAACAGATCACGAAAAACATTTGCACTTCTGTTCTGATACACGCAAAAAATTTGCTTTTCCCATTCTGAGAGCCAATAAAGTTTGAGCAATCATTGCGCCATCTGCCCTTCTCCATCGACGTTGTCCAAAGAGAAAAACAAAACTAATCGCCCCTGCCTTCCTCTCGTCTGTGATTGGTGCTTTTCTCGCGAAGGCGCGAAATTCTTGGCCTAGTCGCGAGAAATTTGTATCTTCGCTAGGTGTGGACGCAAAGTAGCGAAAACCCAATGTGGACAGTAGCGCGATCTTGCAAACAAGCAAAGCGATGATACGAACTCGCAAAATGTGTCAGTCTGGACAGGCCTTTAATTATATTATTTGCCGAACAAAATTAATCGAGCAAATCTAACACTTGACTTCTTCCTTCGAAATTCTATCAAAGAATGAATCAACTGTTTAAAAAAAGGTTTTTTTCGCAAATAGGGCGCTATCATACCAACAGCAATTCCGTCATATTTAAAAAATATACATTGCCAACACTTTTTTCAAATAAAGAATGATAAAAGTGCGTAAAAAAGGTCTTTCACAAATAGGCCTAGGGGGCGTATAAACTAAACAGCAACAACGCTCTACAGCTACACTAATCTTACACAAAAAAGGAGTACTATAAACCCACTACTGGAAGCGGTATTTTTATTCAAACGTAAAACAATTTCGCTTAAGCTTAACATCTCTAGACATCGGTAAAAATGTCTCTATCACTCCTAGGTAACTGTATGCACAGGATTTTACGACATTATAACCCCAATTCATCTGATTATGTTTTAACAAGGTTAAATCTAACTGGGAGTAAGATGAAAGGAGTAGAAGCTTATCTGTCTTAGGAAATATGAAATTTTATCTTAACAGTTCGTTAAATCATAAGTTTATAACGAAAAAACGCGGAAGGGGAAAACGAGCAGACAACAGCGATTTTTGGGGGTAGAAGGTTAAGAGCGCCATCTGTCGTCCGTGCCAAAGTTGAACTTCCACTCGAAACGCAATGAGAAAGTGGATAAAATAATGCCATCAGCTATTTAACTGCGTCGATATATTTAACGACTTAACCCATGACATGCCCATAACACTGGCTTCTATGAATCCTATTTATTCTTGGATGCTAGGAAACTTGGTAGACGTAACAGTCTGTACCAAGTACCCAAGCATCCTTCAATAAACGCCTGGCAACATTGTGGTACGCATGGTACAACTAAATAATAGGATGTGCATCTATCTTTCCAGTCACTCCAAGTCGTTAAGCCCTCATTACAGAGGATTTGAAACTCTATCGTAATTCCAAGTGTCTCGAATCTCTACGTTCCTGTCCATTATGAACAGTGCTGAGAGAATGATACATCAGAAAGAGCCATTCAAATCGAATTGCCGAAAATATTATCCATATTTTCATTTCATATAACAGAGAAAACAAATTATTATGGTTCTGAGAGGAGCTTCCCATTTTGGTTGTTGTTCTCAAAAATATATCGCAATGCACGGGCCTAGATAGATACAGGAGGCAATGTAGGAAATATAACGCAATGCACGGGCCTAAAAAGATATAAGAGACAATGTACGAAATATAACGCAAAGCACGGGCCTTGATAGATATAGGAGGCAATGATTTAACGACTTCGGTACTTGGGTTTATCTTTAATATTTAAATAAATATAATTATTTTTAATTATTTTAATCGCCAGTAAATAACTTTAAAAATAGTTAAATCGTTTAAAATAAAGTTGTTCCTATTATCTTTCGAAACTTTGCTAATATTGACGTTTAAAGTGAAGGGTACCCCTCTTGCCCGCTTTTTTCAAATTTTGGGGTATATATACGTTTCGATTCCATTACAATAATAGATAAAAACGCATTCGCGTGAACCTTTGGTGGAAGCCCTGCCATTGGGAGGCTAGACGTTTCTCGTAACCCTAGCCGATCGCCGCGTATATCTTAAAACCAAATAATAGATAAAAACGCATTTGCGTGAACCGATGGTGGAAGCCCTGCCATTGGGAGGCTAGACGTTTCTCGTAACCCTAGCCGATCGCCGCGTATATCTTGAAACCAAACGATGACGGAGGAAAAGAAGCCAGAATGTACTGACTGGCGTCCATGTGGAATGGACAAAAAAGACCTGAAGATGGTGGTGCATTGAAGCTGGTGTCAATGTGGAATTGACGAAGAACAGAAGATGGTGGTGCATAGAAGCTGGTGGCAATGTGGAATTGACGAAGAACAGAAGTTGGTGGTGCTTGGAAGCAAGCAAGTACAGACTAGTGTCCATGTGGAGTGGACGAAAACCAAAACTGGTGGTGTTGGAACTCAAGTAGAATAGCCAGAGGAGACAAACCCAAATTTCCGTGAACTGTCAATGCAGTCCGGAAATTGGGAACACGTTTGCTCCGATACGCAAACTGCGAACGCGGTCACGTGGGGCGTGACAGACAGACAGACAGACAGACACACAGACACACACGTCCAGTGTAATACCTCTCACGTGACATACGTCACTCGGAGAGGTAAAAAGTAATCCCGAGTGTATTTCCGCGTTAAACGGCGTAATACGCTTCCCATCTTACACCCTCAGAAAGACTTTATTACAGAGTGGCTTCTCCCTCGTCAATTGTCCCGTATAGAGACTAACATTTTTGCTCCGCCACTAGATGGCGTGTGCAAAAATAAAAATTGGCATAGGGGTAGGGGGCTCACAAGGGGGGCTGAATCGCGAAACTCGTTTACCGAAATTTTTCCTCTCTCGTTTCCCAGTGACGTGTGACGTCATCACGAGCCCTCCGAACGGCGCGCTTTACGAAAAAATAAAAAAAAACCTTGTTTACGTGTTATTTTATTGTGGGATTTTTAATGATAAGCTAAATATTTTGTTTTCTTCGGCTGCAATATAAATTTAGAACACACTTTTAAAACTTCAAAATCTTTATTTATTCTCAAACTAATTAAAATATAGGAACTTATAACAAAGTTGAAATAAGATTCGTCATAAACATCTTCATAAGTTATCATAACAAAACAGTTTATCTCTTGAGCTTATTTTGTAATTTTTTTCATCTTTTTGGCCTTTTCCCTAATGTTGTCATCACAATCTTTAGAATTAGGAACTGGTTTAATACTGTTCAGATATTTCATTCTGATACAAATTCTTAGCTTTACAAAGCTTTGAATAATTTCTATCGGAATGTGATCATTTTCCTGAAAGATTTTCTGACTAAAGGCCCGTTCAGACGACACTCTTTTTCTCGCTACGCTCGCTGTGCTGAGCTCATCAGATTTTCTGGCTTCACCAGCCTCTAGAAAATGCACTGTTCACACGGCCAAAATTTTCTCATTCTTGATCTCGGCAAAGCGAGAAAAAAAGTTGAAAATATTCAACTTTTTTTCTCTCTTTGCTCGGCACAGCCAATAGAATGTTTCCGAAATGACGTCATTCTTTGTTGTGTAGTCTGCTACTCTGTAGAAATGTGTTTTCTTCGGTTTCATTAGTCCGAATCTCTTGAAATTTTACTGATAAGTATATTGAATGATTTTAAATTATCGTGCAAAGTTTTAAAACGATTAGTTGTTTTCCAAAAAATTCATTAAAGTTTTATTTATGCATAATTAAAACCTTTTTTTAAGAAAAGAACTATTCGTTTTAAAACTTTGCACGATAATTTATAACCCTTCGATATATATCTCATTAAAATTTCAAGGGATTTGAACCAGCGAAACCGAAGAAAACACCTTTCCACATAGAAGCAGACTACACAACAAAGAATGACGTCATTTCGGAAGCATTCTATTGGCTGTGCCGAGCAAAGAGAGAAAAAAAGTTGAATTTTTTCAACTTTTTTTCTCGCTTTGCCGAGATCAAGAATGAGAAATTTTTGGCCGTGTGAACAGTGCATTTTCTAGAGGCTGGTGAAGCCAGAAAATCTGATGAGCTCAGCACAGCGAGCGTAGCGAGAAAAAGAGTGTCGTCTGAACGGGCCTTTATGTTTTTTACAATATTGCATTTATTAGTTAATGACTTATTGGGCAAATACTTTAGGAATATTGAGTTATATTTCTGGATTTGGTTCGAAATAAATGTAGAAGGTACTGTGTATCCACCGTATGATAAAAACTTTGCCCACGATGGTAAGGTATACGTATGGTCTTCCTTCTCCTTATCTATTAGATATAAATTCGGATAACTCTTGCTGTGCTTTTTAGCTACCCAACCAGCTAGGTACTCTAACCCATTCTCTTCTAAATTAGTATATTCATTTTCTAGTAATTCATTGTCATTTGAGTCGATGGGTCTTTTAACATTAGCGGCTGAGTTAGAAATAGAAATAATGTTACTATCAAAGGACGTATGACTCGCACTAAGCGGTTGCAATGGATTTGTCTTTTGGGGACTTCTTACTATATTTTCACTAGACTGAGAAAATCCAAAAGCATCCGGTTCAGGTTCTACTAGTGACTCATTTTGTAAATTTACGGATTTAAGAGCTTTTGATACTAAATACTCATCACAGTTTTGGTCAACGGTATTGCAGTTATTGCTCAATATTCCTGGATAACTACCACGCGAATCCTACTAAGGGCATTGAGGGGTGTTGGGTGGTCATCGAGTCCACCACGGGTGCGTATTTGAGAGAAAAAATTCTCAAGACAATCCTGATTTAGCTTTTGGGTAAGTATATACTTAATATCAAATTTGAACTTCAAATCAAAAAATAGATCTTTAAGTGACTTAATAGAGATCAAAATGGCTTTCTGAAACACTTGATTACAAGATTTCCCAACACAGCTCATATCATTTATCACGGTGTACATTTGTTCTAAGGCTGGCATTTGCTCAATCAGGTTGGTGCCAAAAGCACATTTAGTTGGAATTAAATTATCTTTTTTTCCCGAGTTAAATAAATATACTTTAAGAACAGTCTTATTATCTGCTATAAATAAGGAAGATCTTGTACACATATTAAGAAATAAGTTTACAATATTTTTGTTATGGTTGGCTTTGACTTTCATGTAATTATTTAAAATCATTCAGTTCACAATCGTACAAAAGCTTCACTTGACAAAATAATAAAAATACTACTATCTTACTAATTATTTTCCGGCGTCAAGCATCGAAATTTACGAGCCCGGTGCAGGCTGGAAGCCTAAAATTAATAGTTTTCCGTGTAGATCGTAAAATTCGTCTGCTAACGAGGGCTCGTGATGACGTAAAAATAACAGCCAATGAAAAATCGTAAAAACTTGAAGAGAAAACGCGCCAGAGCAGCCAACCTATTATAGCAATTTTTGCCTTTCCCACGAACCTTGCTTTCCCACGAACCTTGGGGGGCTCACTAGTCAGGCTTAGAGTGGGATAGGTGAATCCCCGCCCAATGACATGCGCGGTAACCACTGGATGTTTTACTTCCAAGTTCCAACAGCAACACGTAGATGGCGGGAAAATCTACACTTTGGCGCGAAATTTAAAATGCTTCGTTTTACAACATTTGTGTTGATATAGATAATGTTAGTTCAAATCTTAATAAAAAAGGTGAATATTTGTGTTAAAATATAGATTTTAAAACATATTTCCCACCATGTTTTAAACACAACATACACATTGTTTATTGCTAAACAATAAAGGATTTACATGTATTATTATTAATCCCGATGTTAAGAAAAATGGTTAAAATTATTTGTAGACCGAGCGATGATGCCTAAATTGGAAAATACCTGCACTTTTGTTTTTGCAAGATCATGTCTTGTTTTTCAATGAAAGACTAATAGTTTTCTGATAGCTATTTTGTTTCAAGGCTCATTTTTCTCTGAATTTTTGCAGTTAATTCCAGGATGAAGAGAGTAGTTTTGCAAAGTGCGGTGCTTGAAGTCAATTTAGCTACCAAAAACGTTAATAATCACGATAATGAAACAGACAGAATGTATGTTAAACTTGTTTTGTTATTGTCTTAACTTTGCATTAATATAGCCGAAGCAAAACAAGTTTAAAATACATTCATTCTATTTCATAATCGTGATTATTTACAAGTAACTTCAAGTGCCGTACTTTACAAAGACTTCGCTCCTCATCCCGGAATTAACCTCAATTAATCACAAAAACAACCCTGATAACAAACAAGCAAGATATGTTATTAAATCTAATTTTATTATACATTTCCGCTGTTCATTCTTTTAATCATCATTGGAGCTTCGATTGATCTGCATTTGAGAGTTTCTTTATTATTTCTACCAAAGAAATTCAGAGAAAAATTATAATTGAATGTTTATTGTGTATGAAAAAGAATTGTAAAATAACTCACGATATTATAAACTTGGTACACACACATTTTCAATACAAAATATCAAGAGAATAACGCATAAATGAAATAGTCACGCGTACAAATTTAAATTGGAAAAAAGAAAGTAGTAAATCAGTGATTATTTTCTCTCTCTCTTCCCGTACAAAAATTTTAAGCTGTAATTCATCTGCATACGCGCTTTTTTATCGCTACCACGCTGTAATAGGTATAAATTAAGGCTACATTTTCTGCAGCTCGAAAAACGCGAAAATTTCACAGAAATTCCAGAACTGCAAATTGTCTGCCGCTTCTACATTTTCTGTTTATTATCTGTTAATTGTCTGTATTGGCAGAAATATGCAGCGCGATTCTGCAAACGCGATGCAAAAGTAGAAATAACAGCTGCTAGTTTAAAACTGTAATTTGACCACAGTTATAGACATGTTACAGTTCTGCAAAAGTGATGGAAAAGTAGAAATCCAGCTGCCAATTTAAAACTGCAATTTGACTATATTTATTGACATGTTACAGGTCTGCAAAAGTGATGAAAAAGTAGAAATACCAGCTGCTAGTTTAAAACTGCAACTTGACCACATTTATAGACATGTTACAGGCCTGCAAATGTGATGGAAAAGTAGAAATCCAGATGCCATTTTAAAACTGTAATATGACCATATTTATAGACATGTTACAGGTCTGCAAAACTTATGGAAAAGTAGATATTCAGCTGCCAATTTAAAACTGTAATTTGACCATTTTTATAGACATGTTACAGGTGTGCAAAAGCGATAGAAAAGTAGAAATACCAGATGCTAGTTTAAAACTGTAGTTTGACTACATGTATAGACATGTTACAAGTCTGAAAAAGTGATGGAAAAGTAGAAATCCAGCTGCCAATTTAAAACTGCAATTTGACCATATTTATAGACATTTTACAAGTCTGAAAAAGTGATGGAAAAGTAGAAATCCAGCTGCCAATTTAAAACTGTAATTTGACCATATTTATAGACATGTTACGAGTCTGAAAAAGCGATGGAAAAGTAGAAATCCATCTGCCTATTTAAAACTGTAATTTGACCATATTTATAGACATGTTACAAGTCTGAAAAAGCGATGGAAAAGTAGAAATCCAGCTGCCTATTTAAAACTGTAATTTGACTATTTATATAGACATGTTACAGGTCTGCAAAAGTGATGGAAAAGTAGATATCCAGCTGCCAATTTAAAACTGCAATTTGACCACATTTATACACATGTTACAGGTCTGCAAAAGTTATGGGAAAGTTGAAATCTAGCTTCCAATTTCAAACTGTAGCTATTCAACATTTATAGACATATTGCAGGTATTCAAAAGTAGAATTTCCTACTTTTGAATACCTGCAATATCTCTCTAAATGTGGTTAAATTACAGTTTTAAATTGGCAGCTGAATTTCTACTTTTCCATCACTTTTGCAGACCTGTAACATGTCTATAAAAATGGTCAATTTAGGTCAAATTAAAGTTTTAAATTGGCAGCTGTATTTCTACTGTTCCATCACTTTTGCAGACCTGTAACATGTCTTTAAATGTAGTCAAATTGCAGTTTTAAATTAGCAGCTAGATTTCTACTTTTCAATCACTCTTTCAGACCTGTAACATGCCTATAAATGTGGCCAAATTGCAGTTTTAAATTAGCAGCTGGATTTCTACTTTTCTATCACTTTTGCAGACCTGTAACATGTCTATAAAAAAGGTCCAATTACAGTTCTAAATTGGCAGCTGTATTTCTGCTTTTCCATCACTTTTGCAGATCTGTAACATGTCTATAAATGTGGTAGAATTACAGTTTTAAATTAGCAGCTGGATTTCTACTTTTCCATCACTTTTGCAGACCTGTATCATATCTATAAAAACGGTCAAATTACAGTTTTAAACTAACAGCTGGTATTTCTACTTTTGCTTAGCGTTTGCAGAATTGCGCTGCATATTTCTGCCAGGCTAGACAGTTAACAGTTAACAAACAGAAAATGAAGAAACGGCAGTCAATTTGCAGTTCTAGAATTGCTGTGAAATTTTCCCGTTTTTTGAGCTGCAGAAATGTAGCCTTAATGTATACCTATTACAGCATGGTAGCGATAAAAAAGCGCGTATGCAGATGAATTACAGCTTAAAATTTTTGTACGGGAAGTCAACTTCGAGCGCACCCTAAATTTTTATCTGCTTCTGTTAGGCATTAATATTACTGCTTTTATTTTTCTAAAATTTGAATAAAGAATTGGTTAGGCCTAAAAAGGCATCTTAAAAAAGCTTTACTCATTCATCTTAATAAAATCTTTTGATCTAATACTGTCACGTCTCGATCCTAAAAATATTTAAACCACCATAAAAGATAGAAAATTGAAACATTTTTTGGTCATAAATGGGCCAGTATTGTATATACAGCTATCATAAGTTTATCAGATATGTTTCAATAAGTATGACACTGCCTATACTTCGTAATGCTAGAGACTTACTGAGAGCTAGTTCGAGAATGACGCGAGAATTGAATACACTCGGTTTTGCAGTCCAACTTCCTATTTAGCCTTATTAAGCCTTTGACAATGGCTCAACAGGCGTCGCTTTACGAGAATATGACGTTTCACCTACACCACTTCATGAAGTAACCAGTGACAAACTTATGGAACACATCTTACGAACTTATGCAGTTATGTTTAAGGTGTATCCAATACTAACAACATAAGGATTCCAAGCTTTCAAAGGTGTTGGCAGTCAAGTTCTATAGATTCAAAACCTAATAAAATAAGAGTTACTTCTATTTGAGGTAAAAAGTCGTAGAAAAACAATTTTTCATCCAAAAAAAGTAAATAAAATTAATTTTAGTTTATTTTAGTGATTTTATTCCAGTTTTTGAGACCAGACCTAGCTTTCTGTGTGTGTGTGTGTGTGTGTGTCTGTCTGTCCGTTGTTACACCCACGTGACCGCGTTCGCAGTTTGCGTATCGGAGCAGACGTGTTCCCAATTTCCGGACCGCATTGACAGTTCACAGAAATTTGGAAAATTGTATTTCTCTCCGTTGGCTACTCTATACTTGAGTTCTCACACCACCATGTTTGGTCTTCGTCCATCCTATATGAACACCATTCTGGTACTTTTCTGGCTTCCACCACCACCATCTTCTATTCTTTGTCAATCCCACATTGACACCAGTCCGCACTAACACTGGCTTCTAACACCACCATCCACTGGTCTTCCGTCTATTCCATATAGACACCAATCTGTATCATTGGCTTCCAACACCACCATCCACTAGTCTTCCGTCTATTCCACATAGACACCAATCTGTATCATTGGCTTCTAACACCACCATCCACTGGTCTTCCGTCTATTCCACATAGACACCAATCTGTATCATTGGCTTCTACTCCACTATCATCGTTTGGTTTTAGGATATACGCGGCGATCAGCTAGGGTTACGAGAAACGTCTAGCCTCCCTAAGGTGGGATCGGCCACCAAAGGTTTTCGCAATTGCGCTTTTTCCTTACTATTATAATGGAAACGAATCGTATATATACCCCAAAATTTGAAGAAAGCGGGCAAGAGGGGTACCCTTCACTTTAAACGTCAATATTAGAAAAGTTTGAGAAGATAATAGGTATAACTTTATTTTAAACGATTTAACTATTATTAATGTTAATAATTGAAGATTAAAATAGTTAAAAATAATTATATTTATTTAAATATTAAAGATAATCTTGTTTCTCAACTCAAAATTAATACGGAAAGATTTAAAAAGCAGTCTATGTTTTTGTCTGTGTGTGTCCGTCCATTGTTACACTAGTGCGTCGCGTTAGCAGTTAGCCTTGTGTTGATGTGTTAAGAAATCATACAGAACCTTAATATTCCCTTTTTCCATAATATAAAGTGAATATGTGGAAGTATTTTTCGTAATTATGATGCATTTAGTACTTTTGTAGCTTTAAAGCTCTGTTTCATTTTGATATTCCAAAGATTTATTTTAATATTGTTATTTGAAATGGCTGTTTATATATTGCGTAAGCTATACTACATCTGTATATAGAATAATCCTTGGTTTAGTAATTTCATGAAGAAAACTAAGACCTAGACTCAGGCGCGTATAACAAGTATTATCCGCAATAGGCTTAGTGAAACAAAGAGTAAATAATTGAGGCCTGAGGTGAAGTAAACTTTTGGCTTTGATTTTCGTGTCTGAAATGAACAGACATCAACGGTTCAGAGTGAGCCGAAAGTTAAATACTCTCTTAAATAATAATAATAAGGTTAGTAAAAGGGCTAATGGTAAACGGCTAGTAACTACAGACTTATTACTCTCTTTATGGTGCGCATTGACTATTAGTGCGTCTAGCTACAATTTAGCTTTGGTGTTATTTAACGTTAACATTCATGTTGGCAAACTAAGAATATTGTTGAGGTGAGACGAGACGATAGTGTTTACACTGCAAACCAGTTGTGAGTGTAGCTTTCAGAATATAGGGTAAACAGCTGAAGCGTAGACTTCATTTCCTGTTCTTTTCCCCATTGACTGATTTCCATGTGTCCAAGATTTATCCTTATTGGATGTAAAATGTCGTCTGCTTTACTGTACAATCGCTATGTTTTGAATACTGCTTCAATATTTCGTAAATTTTTACTTCAAAAAAGTGAAATAATTCCATATCTAGGTAAATACGTTTGTAGTAGTAGACCTCTTGACACGGAGAGGTAATATTTTGGTTTTCCCAACTTGTAATATATCAAATCTCGCCTTTTCAGTTTAAGTTTCGTTATGAGACAGTCCGCCGGCTTGACTATGTTAAGTCTCGCATATTCAGTTTTAGTCTGTTTATGAGACTATTCAAGGCCTGAATATGAGGATGCACAATATGCCTTTGGCATCGGTGCTAGGGCGCGTACCCTCCTCAACAACAATAGAACTACTAGCAAAGGTGCATAAAAGTATGCAACGGTCTGAAACTATGCTAAATGCTAGAGAGGGGCCGATACCAGTTTAAACAGATATTGATATAATCTGATACTTGGGAAACCGCCACCTTCCGATACCGATATTTAACCCGATCCTACAATTAAACCGATACCGATATTTTACCCGATCCTACAATTAAACCAATATTAAATCGATACCGATATTTTACCCGATCCTTCGATTAAACCAATATTAAATCGATACCGATATTTTACCCGATCCTTCGATTAAACCGATACTAAACCGATACCGATAAATTAACCGATATCAATAATAACAATAAATAAGAAAATTGATGTTAAAATATAAGTTGAAAAACAGTAACTTTATTTTGATAATAAATCACAGCTTGTAACTTATTCCAATATGAGTGTTTGAAGTAGAATAGATACGTAAAACAATTTTGAGAATTTCTGATACTTTTGGAAATTTTCTAAACTGAATGCGTATCACAGAAAAACACTTTTTCCCGTGTTAGCACGCGTTCAACTTGAAGGCCAGGCATCCAAAGAAATAAAACAAATTGCATTATGTAATAAAGCAGTATTTAAAAAAGGCACTTGTTCAAAAACGGAAACTTTTCAACTTTTTGTGGCTTCAGACGACTTCTCTTAGGAGTGACAGAATCACCAGTTATATTAAATGCGCGCTCACTATCAGCAGAAGTTGGAGGAATCGTCAACATTTTTTTGTCCAAACAAGTCAGATTTGGATAAAAATGTTCGTTGTTTTTCCACCACAGGAAAGGAAATTCATTTTTATCACATTGCCCTTTAAGTTTGGATTCTATTTCGTTCTTAATTTTCAATCTGAGGGATCCAACTGAGGAAAAATCATCCCATATGATCAAAGAATTTTTATTAGGATGAAGATAATTTTTACTGGATTTAGCATTTTCTTGCGCTTGAGGTTCCTGAATATTTTGGCTCTTTAATGCTATGGAATAAATCTCGTCCTCTATTTTCCCTTTCACGACTTCAGCATTCTGCAAGGTAGAAAGACCATCTACTTAGTAGCGTGGATCCAAAAGAGGGCTCATGGCAGAGAGGGTGTTTTTTTTCATATCTTTAAATCTTGTGTTCAGTGACATCACTATTGCGTTTCTCATTTCCTTGATGTATTCATGTTCTTCCAAATAAGGCGTTTCTAATCTGTTTAAGAGCAAGTTAATACCAACCATCACCGATCCAAGGGTGCAATTTCTATGTTCAAAACTTTTGCTAAGTAGTTCAATTGGGCGTAAGAGAGTCACAAGTTGCTCTAATACAGTAAGCTGCTCTGGACAGGCAGTATCTCCAAAAGTGTATTGTAGTAGTAGTTTTTGTTCAACTACCCTCTCAACCATGTAGAAGGTTGAGTTCCAACGTGTTGGCACTTCTTGGAGAAGTGTATGGTCTGGTGCTCCATGGGTAATTTGGTTTTCAAATTGCCTTGTTGAAGACGTAGATGATCGGTTGAAATGTCCCACAATGGACCGAGTTCTTTTTAGTATTTCCCCTAACATATTTTTCACACGTTTCATACCATCTTTAATAACCAATTGAAGGGTATGGTTTACGCATGAAAGGCTCTTCAAATTTCAAATTCTCACAGCTCAAGCATGTTTGCCCCCTTGTCAGTTATTATGGCCAACACTTGGCACGTTTAGAATTTCCAGAAATTAAGATTTTCATTGAGCATTCTCCATATATCTACTCCTTTGTGTACACAGCTAAATGGCTTCACATTCAAGAGAACCGTGTGTCTGGTAATACTATCATCTACAAGACTGATTGTTAGGCTTAAATAAGCGTCGTTTGTCCTCGAAGTCCACATGTCCGTGCGTAGTGCAAATTTAGGTTCATTGTCCTTCATAGCAAAGCTAGCGGCCTTGACGGTCTTCCAGTCGAATTTTACATCACTTTTTGGACCCTTCTCGGGGCAATTTTACTACGGGTTTTTACCTCCCTCCCAAATCACCCCAGGTACTTACGTCGATTTGCCTTATCGGCTAATGCGTTACTTCCTAAGTCAGGAAATCTTCTCGATTTGGCAAAATGCCGCCTTGTCTCCATAACCAACTGCGATTATAAAATCTATGGCAGAGTTTTTAGCGATCGTCTGAATCCAGTCATTGCCGATCTTATCGCTCCTTCCCAAACATACTCCATTCCCGGTAGATGCATTTACAACACCCTCGCTACACTACGAGGTAGCATTGCTCTAGCGAACGAAAATAATGAATCCCTCTCCCTCGTGAACATTGATTTTTGCACAGGTTTTGACCGAGTTAACCAAGACTACTTATTCTCCTTTTTAGCCCGTTACGGTTTCCCGCAGTTTTTCACCAATTGTTCACGATTTATTTACACTGATTACTTTTTTTCAAGTCAGGGTTAATAACACTCTGACCTCGGCCATTCCCTTCGGGCGTGTTATTAGACAGGGTTGTCCACTCTCCGGCCTACTTGTTGTTCTCACCATTGAACCACTACTCTCAACTCTTCGCCGTTTCATCCCGCGCCAAATAAATCCCTCGTACTTCGAGACCGTGGCCGCTACCTTTCCTAATGACTTCACATCCCTTATCCGTCACCCACATGAATTCGCAATCCATGATAACTGCTTAACTACCTACTCCCTCGCCTCAGGTGCTCAAATCAATTACGCTAATTCTTTTGTTCCGTGGTGCGGTGCATGGCGTACCTCCCCTCCAACGTTCCCCCTCCCGATCCCTGCGCGGACTGATGGTGGGAAGTTCCTCGGTATTTATCTTGACAATACAAAAGTTTATGAATCACAAAATTGGACTGAGCTTTCGGAAGTTGGGCCAGATACAGGCATTTGTCTTCACTTACTGGTAGGGTGCTCCTTATCAATCAACTTGCGGCTTCCATTTTACGGCACAGACTTAAGATTCTGGATCCTCCTCCTGCGACGATTGTGGGGTGGCAGAAGTTGCTCGTTGATTTCCTTAGGGCGATACGATGAACAGCGGGGCAACCGACGCTCTTTATTTTGCTTTGGTCCCATTGAACCGAATTCCCATTCGACAGAACGGCTTTTTTGTGGTGTCCCATTCGACCGAACGTAGCCAAAAGGTGCGATTTTATTATAGTCCCATTGGACCGAAATTCTATTGAACTGGAAGAAAACATAGTGTGGTTTTGCATTAAATATATTTTTAATTAATAGGAGAATATTTTAGAAAAGGTGGTAGCTAATTAAAAGGAGAATAATTTGGAAAATGTGGCAGCTAATTAGTAGGAGAATATTTTGGAAAAGGTGGCAGCTAATTAATAGGAAAACCTTTTGGAAAAGGTGGCAACTAATTAATAGGAGAATGTTTTGGAAAAGGTGGTAGCTATTTAATTGGAGAATATTTTGGAAAAGGTGGTAGCTAATTAAAAGGAGCATATTTTGGAAAAGGTGGTAGCTAATTAAAAGGAGCATATTTTGGAAAAGGTGGTAGCTAATTAAAAGGAGCATATTTTGGAAAAGGTGTCAACGAATTATTGGAACCAAATTAAACCAAATCTAACCTAACCTAACCCACCCGAAACCAAAATATTAAAATTTTAATTTATTGATGGAACTACCATTAAGACTGTACTTCATTTTAAGCACAATTTGATTATTAATTCTATATATCTCTTGCCTTGAAAGGAATGAAAGTGAGCGTTTTAAATAGTGTAAAAGGAAATCGAGGACCTTCTCAAATCCAATATTATCGAACCTGCCACCGGTCGTACATCGTGGCTATCTTCACTAGTGATTGTTCCCAAGAAAATCTCCTCCGAAATAAGAATTTGCGTAGACATGCGCCTCCCGAACCGTGCCATCGTAAGGGTCCGTCATACACCTCCCAAAATCGAAGATATTATCCACGCTATGAACGGTATGACAGTCTTCACTCGTCTACATCTTAACAAGGGCTACCACCAAATTGAGCTTGATTCCGAATCCCGTGACATAACAACTTTCTCCACACATACGGGGCCATTCCGATACAAATTCGGGGCCAACTCGGCTGCCGGAATATTCCAAAAAGCCATCGAAGACGTCATCAATGGTATCAATAACACTTTAAATACAAGTGATGATATTTTAATTGGCGGAAAGACATCGAAGACCATAACATTAAACTGCGGACCGTCTTGACAAGACTTTCCGACGCTAGCCTAACACTCAACAAAGCGAAATGCGAATTCTCAAAATCAGAAATAATTTTCCACGGGCATATCTTTGGCCGCGACGGCGTTAAACCAGATCCCAGGAAAAAACAATGAACCTACTTTTGTCACTTCTAATAGAAGGGAGGTCATTGACCTCACGCTAGCCACGGAAAATCTTGTGTCTTCCGTGTCTAAGTGGCATGTGTCTAATGAGCCGTCTCTGTCGGATCATAGGCACATCTGCTTTACTGTCGCGACTACCTCTGTCCCGGCGGGGACGGAGATACGCAATCCAAAACGGACCAATTGGTCCGGCTATAGGGAAGACCTAATCCTACGCTACGGAGGGGGTCACACTCCTAAACTTACTTCACCTAAGGATCTTGATAGGGCTGCTGGTGACTTACAGTGCTCCATTATGGAGTCATTCCACCGGAACTGCCCACTTAAGACCGTTAACCGCTCGAGGCTTGTCCCTTGGTGGAACGCGGATCTCAGCCGGCTTCGTAAATGCACGCGCAGGCTCTTTAACAAAGCCAAGCGCACGGTGACTGGGCTGGATACAGGCAGTCCCTTAACACCTACAACAGGGCCATTAGAGCTGCTAAGAAGGACTCCTGGCGGACCTTCTGTGAGCAAGTCTCCAATGTCCCTGCCACGGCTAGGGTCATGAAGATCCTAGCGCACGACAACACACATCGGCTTAATACTATTAAGCTACAGGAGGGTGTGTACACTAAGTCTGGGGCTGAGACTCTCAAGCACATGCCGGAGGTCCATTTTCCTGACTCTACTTTAATCAATCCAACAAACCCCGACTCTCTCTACCCTGTCTTGCACAGGGCTAAGAGGGAAGACTGGCTTGTAGCCAGACAGGTAGTCACGATTCCCAAGCTTCGGTGGGCTGTCGACTGTTTTGAGCCCTACAAGTCTCCGGGACCCGATGGGGTCTTCCCTCTGCTTTTGCAGGAGGGCTTAGACCACATCGCCTCTCCGCTTTGCATGATCTAGAGACTCTGCATTGCTCTCGGTCA
Organism: Phalangium opilio; assembly: GCA_019434445.1. Lineage (NCBI taxonomy): Eukaryota > Metazoa > Arthropoda > Arachnida > Opiliones > Phalangiidae > Phalangium > Phalangium opilio. The sequence goes on along the minus strand of JAEQBA010002269.1, from coordinate 149,895 downwards.
CATACCTCGTGACTGGAAACGCTCTAATTGACAAAGCTTTAATTTGACGTATGTGAAACAAAGATGGGTTAAGAAGGTGAGGTCATGTTACAGGCCAGCAATGGAGGCCTTAGGATTTAGTCTGCGGGCACTCGGGCAAAGCTCTGTACTTCATTTTTTTTCTTTAACATATAGCGCTTTGTTTTAGAAAAATTTAACGGGCTTCATCTTCGTTACAGTATACAGCTAAATTAGCGAAAAAAAATTTGAAGTATTTTTGAGGTCAGACTTTGGTTTTACGGTATCTTACACACAATTTTATTTTATCATCCTCAGATGAACGTCATGGAAATGAAAAACGGGTGAAAACCACTAGTAAGTATCATTAATCAGGGAGTAAGGAAGGAGGGTACACTATTTCGATTTGGCAACACCGTCCGGTAGAGACATTTTTCTTGCTCCTTTTTTTAATACGAACTAGGGCTATAGAGTAATGTCAGTTCTACGTATGCAAGCGTCACACCCTTCCATCTCTTAGCTCAGTGTCATCCCCCTTACTGGGCGCGTACAGTTTCCCCTCTTACAAAAGCGCGCATAGAGGGAGGGATACTACTCAATCTGGGAGCACGGCAGTGCTCCCAGCCAAGTCGAGCACTGACACCCTTTTCTCGAAGCAACTCACGACACTTTTAAGCCCACTGTAACTTCGTGATGGGTATAGGTAAAAGTCTGAAATTTTGCTTGCCGCGAGGACTGTCAATCCTAGCTATAGTTTCCAAATTTCAAGTTCCTACCCTATATACTTTTCGAAATATCGAAGGTGAAATTTACCTTATTTTGTCACTCACTCACTCACTCACCGATCATCAAAATTCTAAGGTACTTCTAGGGTAGATAGAAACTTAAAATTCAGGATTTAGTTTTCATTTATTTTATAAAGCACAGAAAAATTAAAACATCCCGAAATTTTTATAAAATTGTTCTTTAGTTCTTTATTTTAAAACTAGATGGCGCTGCCGTCTTTTCAACAGAAATAGTGTGTTCTTGATGAAAGGACGTAATGGTCCATAGTTAACCGAAAGCTAAATATATTTTAAAGCTAATAAGAGTAGTAGTTTAAAAGAAATGTGTGGTAACTGATGCTACATTCTTATATTAGGATATCGCGTACAATCTTTATTTCCTTATTCTCTGTGGGTCGAAAGGGGTAATTCAGCGTAAATAGGGACAAACGTTAGCGATTATATTGGCAAACGAAGTACCACGAGAGGGTCTTGTTTTAATATAACTACCGAAGTATAACGAGAGGGTCTACAAAAAGAAGTGAGATCCTATGAAAAACATTAACATGTACAAAAATGGGCCAAGCCTCGCCTCGTGCCCTTTCCTCCGTAAAACGTTCTGAGATCCCATGTAGAGCCAAGTCTGCCTTTTGTTCTCATTCAATCGCCAATTGAACAATTATGTTATAAATTAAGTCCTTTTCCTAATTAATAACCAATATTCTTTGACTCTATCATAATTATACATCTTTGTTCGTATCAAAGAATATCGTGACTTGGCAAGCGCAGGTCATCCCCTTCGATTATTTTAAAATCGGCAGCGATTGTCAGATCTGAATAGTGAATATCCCTTCGATTATTTTAAAATCAGCAACGATTTAGTGAATATCCCCTCGACTTCCTTTTAATATTACTTAAACAGTCATGAACCCTGCGATTGCCAAGTCACGATATTTTTGATACGAACAAAGATGTTTAATTATGATAGAGTCAAAGAATATTGGTTATTAATTAGGAAAAGGACTTAATTTATAACATAATTGTTCAATTGGCGATTGAATGAGAACAAAAGGCAGACTTGGCTCTACATGGGATCTCAGAACGTTTTACGGAGGAAAGGGCACGAGGCGAGGCTTGGCCCATTTTTGTACATGTTAATGTTTTTCATAGGATAAGCCTTACAGTTCAGAATATCACAGTAGTGATATCACAGTAAAAAATTATACATCACATTGTATCACATAATAATTGAATTGAATTGAATTGAATTGAGAGTTTATTGTGCACGAAAAAAGTTGTTTACAACTCAATAGAACGGGCACATTTGAGTACATTGCAAAATATATACAAATCACAATTATATATACAAGAATGTTTATACAATCACAAATAATCCTAATAACAGTAAATAACATGGAAAATTTACAAGAATAATTACATATTTAAGTGAACGCGAAGTTGCGACTTAAAAATAAGTACGTCTGGTTTTGAGTGGGAGCATGGATGAAAAAAAACTAACAGGGATAAATCACGGCGGTAAAATGTTTGTTCGAAACGCACCCTCGCGGCCGAAATTATAAGAACCGGAAACATTCAATTTACCGATTCAATCACGGGGTCAAGTCGGTTGTTGTTTCGTCTGCTTTTTGTACCCACGTAATCGTAACCGGGAATGTTTGCTGTTCTCGCGGTTACGGCGAGCTCAGCCGCCGGCGGCTCGGGAATCGGGATACCGCTGATACCTAGCCAAGGCTAAGTGTAGTTTTTGTCGAGTCTACTATAATTCGCAGAGCTATTTTTCTGTTGGAATTAGGGAACTACTATAAATATTGAGTATAGTGTCTGAAATATTCTTTAGTTAAAACTATTCACAATACGAAAGATTATTTGGGAGTAAGGCACGAAGATCTTATCAATCTGGGTAGCTTTTGCTTGGCCTATTTAAGACGCCGTGTATCTGTTTTTTTACGAGGAATGTTTTCTATTCCCGCGGCTACGGGGAGCTTAGCCGCCGGCGGCTCGGGAATCGGGATTCCGCTGATACCTAGTCAAGGCTTAATGTAGTTTTCAAGTCTACTATTATTCGCAGAGCTATTTTTCTGTTGAAATTAAAAAAAAAACTTATAATATTTAGTTGAAGACTTTAAATGACTCGAAAAGTTTCGAAACTTTAGCTTTAAAACGTTGAATATAACGTATGCAAGTTGCCAACCCTAACAAATCATACGAAGATTCTCAAACGTCTAAAGTTGGAATCGACATTTTTAAATTAAAGTTCCCGAGGTTACCACGAGATGGCAAAATTTCTATAAATCTACTTCCGAATTTGAATCGGTAAATGAGCTAAAAAAATAAAATCGAAATCAAATCTGGCAGCCTTGTTGGTAACAAACGTGTTTCCCTCTTAGTAATGTAAAGTCTACGAGTTTGATTTATCCCTGTTAGTTTTTTTTCATCCATGGTGGGAGCCAGCCTAACTTATTGAGCCGAACCTCGAGGGAGTGATGAGAGAGGGAGCGGGGGATACGCGTTAGATGGATCCCCAGATATCGACATTCATTTTGTAGAAGCGGCGCAGACGCTAGAGGTAGTAGCGGCCTATGCTCGTCGTAGATTATAATTGGATGTCCGGGAGGTATGAAAATACTATCTCCATTATCAATATCTTCCATTTTTACGTACATCAAAAAGGGGGTGGCAGGGGTCAAGCAAGTTACACACGCCAAAGGCAGAGTGGACCCTCTTTTTTTCCCTTTTTGATTATAGAAATTTTTGGGGCGACAAGTACTTGTTGAAATATAATGCTAAATTAAGGCTTGAGAAGCTCGACTACAGACTTTATGCTTGTTAATACTCGGATTAAATGTTTGTTATGTTGAAATAATGAATTTAAGCGTAGAATACATTCTTAAATACAAACTTTTTCAATTTGCCCTAAAATTACCAAATGTTAATGAAATAGCGTCCGAGTTTTATTTATCATAGCTACTGCTGGTGTTATTTGTTACCAGCAATTAAAATGAAAAGGCAAGAGTTAGTCATCAAAACAATTATCATTAAGTTTCCAACGTTAGAATTTCATTCCTCTTTTAGACTTTTTAATATCCTATAAATATTTTCTACATTCTGCAGCCTTCAATTTTTGTAATATTTTTCAGGCTTCAAGATGCCTGTTAGTTTCGATGAAGAATACCAGTCCCAAATTGAAAATCCAAGTAAGTAAAGTGATGTTACTTACTGTGACTATCCCAACCCGGTTTTCCTAATTTTTAAATTTATGTAAGGCACGACATCAATGGAATCATTCCAGTTGGCGATTATGTGGGTTTAGAATTTTTAAAGTATTTTGGATATAGTGAAGGTAAGATAAACTTTCAAAGCGAATTTGTTAGGTTAATAACGTTTATAAAGAAAACTGAGAAGCCAGAGAATTTTGATTTTAACGGACTTCCATCTTAAAGTCGCTCATATAAAAGGGTTCGTACACTACCTGTAAATCCTGGAAAAGTCAGGGAAATTGAAAATGGACTCAAAAAAGTCAGGGAAATTGAAAATTGACGTAAAAAGTCAGGGAAATGTCAGGGAAAAATATATTAAAAATATATTGTAGAGAAATTTTAAGTCTGGATAATAGTATTAGGGTAACCACACTCAGATTTGACCAAAGCCCGAAATTCGCAGAGTTCGCTTCGCTCGCTCCGGTTATTTGTGATTTACCTAGATTAAGTTGAATTTAAACGAAATAGTCGGCTTATTTTTATAACAATAACAACTCGTGCAAAAATGATTCAAGTGAATTTAGATGGGTTTTCATATATGTTCGCCATGTATGTTTGGGAAATTTGTGGAATTTAGTCACGGAAAACCTGGAAAAGTCAGGGAATTTCATTCCAACAATTTTGTATGAACCCTGTTTAATTAATATATCTATAACCACTTATAAAGTAAGTATTGTGAAAATTGATAGACAAGTGCTTCATATCTGGCTGCCGAATGTTTTCTTTATTGTTTCACACCGATTTTCTTTAGTCCCTTTTTATTATCATTTGACAGTTTGCCGTCATGGATTCAAGCAAATCGGCCATACAAGAACAGGGTCGCAAATAATAAATCTCGTGCGCTACTTTGAAGAAAAAGTTAAATTGCCAGCCAACTCCGCATTATTGATATCTGTTGGGAATTTTGGAACTTCAACAAGTTAGTATATTCAAGAACAGATTCAGGAGACCATAAGATCGTAACTTGGCTGCGCTGTGCTGGATCCACAAAAGGGGAAGATTTTACCTATAAGTCACTAGTGCCGCTAAAAACAGATTCTATCGCGTTGCCGACAACCAAAAGTTCATAAGATATGCTCTATTAATTATTATTCAATTTCAGATTGAAAAGGTTGTTGTGTAGTTAAGTATGTAAAACTTCATTTATTTTCTTAAAGAGGTGCCTGGTGAGGCGCTAACCAAAGTTTAAGTACAGACAAATTCGAGAGATTGACTAACAAACGTTGTGTAGTCAGCTTTCAGTAAAGGTAACCCATTATAATGTATGGAAAGTCTCAAATTTATAGAACATGTCTTATAAACTTTTGCTTGGATGTTTTTTTAAAGCGCCAGTGTTATTATTCCACATTCTTGTGGTATCCTACATGCATTATTTTATTCATACAATATGGAGATAATACCCATTAATATCACTTTCGAATTATCTTACTTTTACATTGAAACTGTCTCTAACGCTATTTCATATTAATTATAGTATGCTAGAACAAATGACATGGAGCATTTCACGACACTGACAATGTACATTATCAAACTCCTTCAAAAATTAAAAGGCAAAGAGGTTTTTTTCATGGGACTCTATTCTCTAAGGTCCTTTTGGAGGAATTTCGATCCGAATCTTTTCATTCGGCGTCAATTTCTCCGAATGAAAATAAAACGTATTCTGTAAGCACCTTATCCTAATCATACGGTGATAACCTCACCGAATCATTCGGCGGCCGTAAGAGACGGCCGAATCGGGCATTCGGAGTTTTTACCGCCTCTCTTCCCTCCATCAATCTTAGATTCGCGGAACTTTCGCCGGAGTTTTCTAGTATTTATTTTTCCCCGTACCTTTTTGCTGGCACCTTGGCTGCGGTTCATATTTTTTATTTAGTATGGTTGCTTTTTTTTTCAACTCAAGCTTCATCGTTTTCGATTTGAGCATGGTTATCGCATTGCCCATCGCGATTTACGACTTCAAAGGGTTTTTCGAGACTTAAAATCAAGCGTGGGCAAAATTTTAGGTTAAAGCGGGAAATGGCTTTAGGCCTTGGCGAAATCTACAAGGTAGAAGGTAGATCGACGGCTTTTTGGTAGATTTAAAGGTAAAAAAACGTCGTTGAATTTATCGTACATTTAAGGGATAATTTCGCGAGATCCAATTACTTAACACAGATTTAATTGTTCATTTTAATATTTTTTCAACCAGGGCTTGTAAGTTAGAGCCACCTTTCTTTGACCAATTGCATCAATTATTAATTAGGCCTGTGCGAGTACTCGGTAGGACTCGAAAGCTCGATCGAGGCTTGATAAGCAACTTTTGAAAGGCTCGACAAGTTTTCGAGCCTCGGAAAAAAGCCCGATAAAAGCTCGAGACCAAGGCTTAAGGTTTTCGAGGTTCAGTCAGTGGTCTGTGAGATTCTAGATTAGGTTAAAGATCAAGAATTACCACCTAACACAATGTACTGAATGTTGAGACGCTGCAGTGACGCGCGAAATAGGAAATAATTCTAGTTGGTGCCTTGTTTGTAAGGCCACATTTGATTGGCGTAAGTTTTATTTCCACTTTTGAGCAAAGAAAAAAATTAAAAATCATTCTTGAAGTTTTAGTTTTACTTTTATGCATAGGCAAGTTGGGAAAACCAAATTATTACCTCTCCGAGTCAAGACGACTACTTACAAACATATTTACCCAGATATGGAAATGTTTCTTTTTTTTTATGAATAAATACTGAAGTTAAAATTTATGAAATATTAAAGCAGTATACAAAGCATAGCAAATATACAGTAAATCAGACGACATTCTACATCCAATAAGGATATACTTGTACACATTAAAATCATCCAATTAGGGAAAAACGGGAAATGAAGATTTAAAACTTTGGAGGGATATTACCTTTACGTGTTTCTAAAGGCCCAATTTTCTACTCTTCAACTGTATGCCCTCTATGTTCAAAGCCATATTCACAACAGGGTTGCCATGTAAACACTATCCTCTCGTTTCACCTCAACGATTTTCTTAGTTTGTCAACATGACTGTTAACGTTACATAGCACCAAAGCTTATTTGTGGCTACACACACTGAAAGTAAATACGCACCATAAAAAGCATGAAAACACGAAGCTGTAATCCGATTACGATCAGACCTTTCACTGGTCTGGGCTGCGTTCAGTAGAGCTCACCAAAAAAGACAGTGGATTTTGGAAATGTTTACCGGTGAGCTCTGTCGTCATGGCTTTTCTCCAGTCATCGGCGTTTTAAAAATGACGCTATCGCAAAGCGTGCAAGGTACCAAGGCTTAACAAAAATTGTTTGATAACAAATTTATAGAGATAGATATCAACAACGTTTATGATTAAAATTAGATCAACTGGTTACACGCCAATTAAATAGCTATAGTCCCATCAGAATCATCAAGAGCTATGTGTATTAATTCCTACATGGTTTTTCGCCAAGCTGAGAACTACGCGCTTCACGTCACTTTATCCAAAAACCCGACTATTTTCTTTGAAGACCGCGCTGGCTCAGCGCTGAGCACCGTGACGTCAAAATTCAAAAACAGTCCTTTATTCTTGTTTAATAAATTTCCTACTTTTTGGATTAATTTTTCTATTTTGTCTTCATTTTACAAATAGTTTTTCCCGAGTTTTTCCTTAGAGCCACCTTCATAGTTCCAACAATCCTTTCCGAGAGTCCCCCGAACCAGGGGGCTCTTTCCGTTATATACTTCCATTCTACGCAAAGAAAGCCCAGTTTTTCCTTTAATCTTTTGGGATAAATTTTTTCCCAAACCCTTGAAATCTCTTTTTTGCTCTGTGGTAGAGCATTCGACTGAAGATCGAGAGGTCCTTGGTTCAAACAAGAGTTCTCCCTATAACAGCACGGATCATTGCGTTTATTTTAGCTTAATTGACATTACGCGTATGATACAAGGGAACAGCTCAATGGTAGAGCATTCAACTGCAGATCGAGAGGTCCTTGGTTCAAACTCGATTTCGCCCTATAACAGCACGGATCATTGCGTTTATTTTAACTTAATTGACATAACGCGTATGATGCAGGTGGAATAGCTCAGTGGTAGAGCATTCGACTGCATATCGAGAGGTCCTTGGTTCAAACCCGAGTTCTCCCTATAACAGCACGGATCATTGCGTTTATTTTAACTTAATTGACATTACGCGTATGATGCAGGGGGAATAACTCAGTGGTAGAGCATTCGACTGCATATCGAGAGGTCCTTAGTTCAAACCCGAGTTCTCGTTATAGCAGCACGGATCATTGCGTTTATTTTAAATTAATTGACATAACGCATATGATGCAGAGGGAATAGCTTAGTGGTAGAGCATTCGACTGCAGATCGAGAGGTCCTTGGTTCAAACCCGAAATCGCCCTATAACAGCACGGATCATTGCGTTTATTTTAACTTAATTGACATAACGCATATGATGCAGAGGGAATAGCTTAGTGGTAGAGCATTCGACTGCAGATCGAGAGGTCCTTGGTTCAAACCCGAGATCGCCCTATAACAGCACGGATCATTGCGTTTATTTTAACTTAATTGACAAAACGCGTATGACGAAGGGGAAATGGCTCAGTGGTAGAGCATTCGACTGCAGATCGGGAGGTCCTTGGTTCAAACCCGAGATCTCCCTATAACAGCACGGATCATTACGTTTATTTTAACTTAATTGACATAACGCGTATGTTTCAGGGGGAATAGCTCAGTGGTAGAGCATTCGACTGCAGATCGAGAGGTCCTTGGTTCAAACCCGAGTTCGTCCTATAACAGCACGGATCATTGCGTTTATTTTAACTTAATTTACATAAGGCGTATGACGCAGCGGGAATAGCTCAGTAGTAGAGCATTCGACTGCAGATCGGGAGGTCCTTGGTTCAAACCCGAGTTCTCCCTATAACAGCACGGATCATTGCGTTTATTTTAAATAAGTTGACATAACGCGTATGATGCAGGGGGAATAGCTCAGTGGTAGAGCATTCGACTGCATATCGAGAGGTCCTTGGTTCAAACCCGAGTTCTCCCTATAACAGCACGGATCATTGCGTTTATTTTAACTTAATTGACATAACGCGTATGATGCAGGGGGAATAGCTCAGTGGTAGAGCATTCGACTGTAAATCGAGAGGTCCTTAGTTCAAACCCGAGTTCTCGTTATGACAGCACGGATCATTGCGTTTATTTTAACTTAATTGACATAACGCGTATGATGCAGGGGAATAGCTCAGTGGTAGAGCATTCGACTGCATATCGAGAGGTCCTTAGTTCAAACCCGAGTTCTCGTTATAACAGCACGGATCATTGCGTTTATTTTAAATTAATTGACATAACGCATATGATGCAGAGGGAATAGCTCAGTGGTAGAGCATTCGACTGCAGATCGAGAGGTCCTTGGTTCAAACTCGAGTTCGCCCTATAACAGCACGGATCATTGCGTTTATTTTAGCTTAATTGACATAACGCGTATGATACAAGGGAATAGCTCAGTGGTAGAGCATTCGACTGCAGATCGAGAGATCCTTGGTTCAAACCCGAGTTCGTCCTATAACAGCACGGATCATTGCGTTTATTTTAACTTAATTTACATAAGGCGTATGACGCAGCGGGAATAGCTCAGTGGTAGAGCATTCGACTGCAGATCGGGAGGTCCTTGGTTTAAACCCGAGTTCTCCCTATAACAGCACGGATCATTGCGTTTATTTTAGCTTAAATGACAAAACGCGTATGATACAAGGGAATACGTCAGTGGTAGAGCATTCGACTGCAGATCGAGAGGTCCTTGGTTCAAACCCGAGTTCGTCCTATAACAGCACGGATCATTGCGTTTATTTTAATTTAATTGACATAACGCGTATGATGCAGGGGGAATGGCTCAGTGGTAGAGCATTCGAATGCAGATCGAGAGGTCCTTGGTTCAAACCCGAGTTCGTCCTATAACAGCACGGATCATTGCGTTTATTTTAACTTAATTTACATAAGGCGTATGACGCAGCGGGAATAGCTCAGTGGTAGAGCATTCCACTGCAGATCGGGAGGTCCTTGGTTCAAACCAGAGTTCTCCCTATAACAGCACGGATCATTGCGTTTATTTTAGCTTAAATGACAAAACGCGTATGATACAAGGGAATACCTCAGTGGTAGAGCATTCGACTGCAGATCGAGAGGTCCTTGGTTCAAACCCGAGTTCGTCCTATAACAGCACGGATCATTGCGTTTATTTTAACTTAATTGACATAACGCGTATGATGCAGGGGGAATAGCTCAGTGGTAGAGCATTCGACTGCAGATCGGGAGGTCCTTGGTTCAAACCAGAGTTCTCCCTATAACAGCACGGATCATTGCGTTAATTTTAGCTTAAATGACATAACGCGTATGATACAAGGGAATAGCTCAGTTGTAGAGCATTCGACTGCAGATCAAGAGGTCCTTGGTTCAAACCCGAGATCGCCCTACAACAGCACGGATCATTGCGTTTATTTTAACATAATTGACAAAACGCGTATGACGAAGGGGGAATAGCTCAGTGGTAGAGCATTCGACTGCAGATCGGGAGGTCCTTGGTTCAAACCCGAGTTCTCACTATAACAGCACGGATCATTGCGTTTATTTTAACTTAATTGACATAACGCGTATGATGCAGGGGGAATAGCCCAGTGGTAGAGCATTCGATTGCATATCGAGAGGTCCTTTGTTCCAACCCGAGTTCTCCCTATAACAGCACGGATCATAGCGTTTATTTTAACTTAATTGACATAACGCGTATGATGCAGGAGGAATAGCTCAGTGGTAGAGCATTCGACTGCAGATCGAGAGGTCCTTGGTTCAAACAAGAGTTCGCCCTATAACAGCACGGATCATTGCGTTTATTTTAGCTTAATTGACATAACGCGTATGATACAAGGGAATAGCTCAGTGGTAGAGCATTCGACTGCAGATCGAGAGGTCCTTGGTTCAAACTCGAGTTCGCCCTATAACAGTGTAACCTCCCGTAATAATCAAGGGACCTCCTGGGTTTCTACTCCAGGGGTGTGCGGTTACATAGAGGATTAACACACCGAGTTACCTCTGACCTTTCCCCGTACTATATAAGCATCGTCTGCTTATGACATAAAGTCAGTTCTCCTTTACTACTAAGATGTAGTAGTCGCTCGAGTGAAGGGCTTTGCCCTAGGATTGGACTTCATCCGTTAATTGTAATTATATTTAGTTCTTTAATTGTATAATGCAAGTGGCATTTAATTATTATTTAATTAATTTAGTTAGTTTAATAAAGTATGATTGAACCTAAGGAACGAGAGTAGTTTATTCTTAGTATTAGCCAAGGCTTTTATGGCCACGTGGGGCGAGTTTAGTAATCTCGCAAGCGTTATTACATAAATGGCGAGCTCGCCAGGACCGACGGGTCCTAGGTTATTGTAACTTTGCTTTGGCTATGCTAAGCCTTGGTGTGATCGGAGTTTGTAGTAATTAGTTGTTAGAGTAAAGTTAGGGTAGTAACGTTGCGGTTCCGCACTGCGGATTGGACTAGCCGTGAGATGCACTATTGAGTCTGAGGGTCGCTCAAAACCTTCCTGTACAACAATTCACTACGATCACAATGTTCAACTCATACTGAACTTCTTCAGAAGCAAGTTTAATTACTTGGCTTATCTCAACGGGACATTCCCTTAAGAGAAGAAACTACAGTCAGCAGTCAACGCCTACAGAGGACGATCCTGAGTCAAGTTCTTCAACGAACGGTGGGACGGCCGACCACCCTACTGCGGAGACTTCCTCAACAATATCGTCTGATACGGCTGCTTCAGATCTGACTGGACGTATTCTAACATGGGAGGAAGAAAGCCAGGACGAGCCATCCGATGCTACAGTTCCTGCTTTCATCAAATTTCCTTATAACTTTAAATGATTAACCTAGTATGCTAGTTAACTGGAATCTTTTAACTATCTGTGTAACATGGCTGCCAGAATCATTGGAGTTTCCACTCCTTGGTTCTGGCAGGGCATATTTAGCCTCCATGTTACAAGCCACTCCCCCTTCCGCAGTTGTAATCTAGAATAATTTAGAATTCTTATCAGTTCTGTTTTTGCTTTCTCCTAAGACGGGTCGACTCTTGTATTCCAGTTCGGTTAAGGATTTATCCCTATGTCAGTCAATTGAAATAAACTTGTTGAATTTGGATTAAAACTGTAAGTTGTCTTTACTTAATTTTTATGGCCCTCGGGAGTTTTCTCCCCTTAGTTAAATTATTAGATTGAGGGTTACATAAATGGCGCCCGAACAGGGACACGAAACATGTTAGGCTTTAAGCCTCGGTTTTGTCCCTAAAACATTGTCTTGTTACCGGCGAGATTTCAACGCCCCCCACGCGGGACATTAAGCCTCGGCTCTCTCGTTGATTAATTACGCTGTTTACCCAATTAATTATTATTCAATTAATCCAACTTAATCATAGTTTTCCAAGTCAATAAAAGGAATTAACCTAGTTTTAACGGACTGTAATTAACTAAAAGTCGTATTGTTATTGATTGTTTACCATAAGACTTATTGTTCTATTAATTAAATTTAAATAAACGTAATAATAATGGCCCACGGTAAACATCCTATGGATAACCAAAAATGGAGATCAACCCAAACTGAAGACGACGACGGCGATCAACCGTCTTACAATAATGAAGAAGATTCGGAGGAAGAGGAGTTTGATTCCTTACTACCGGCAGAACGGGAGGAAGATCTTGCAGCTTCCTTCAATAACATGCTTTACATGGAGGACTTAACAAGAAAGAAAAAGGAAGAGAAGGTTTCCTACTTAAACCCTTTAGCCTCGGGAGAAAATCCCTATCAACTCTTTCCGATGAGAGGCATCCCTCCTCCTGCGGGGTCTTCTACCCCTTTAACTATTCCTTCCTCTGATGCGAATAATCCATCAGGTTCCGATACAGAAGTACCTAGTGTTAGGCAAAAAGTTCGCTTTTTCAGTAATTTACAGTCTAAGACTAGATCACAACGTAATCCTAATAAGGAGGAGAATACTTCCCCTCCTAGGCCTACCGGGAATGATCCCCAACAATCTTCTGCAACAGGAACTACAGGGAATATCCCTCAAATTCCTCCTATTAATTTCCAATTTGGTCCAAATACATCCGCTGAGGATGTGGGAAATCATTTACTCCCCCTATTTCAGGCCATGGTGAATAGTTTAACGGTAATAGCTAATGCCCTACCTCAACTAGTACAAGCTAATGCCAATTTAGAAAAAGCTATTTCTCCAGCTCCTTCAGCTGTTAGAACCCCTGTTATCCCTCCTGAAAGGTTAGCATTTTTGGGTTCTCCAAATGAAAGTGCCGCAGAGTTTCTCATTTCTTATGAGGAATTTTCAAAGTTCCATAAACTTACAGATAAAGAGAGTCTATCTGCTTTACCTCTCTTGTTTAGAGGGCATGCCCTTTACTGGTTTAGAAATCTAACCCTGAGATATGATTCTGTACGCCAGACTAACCCAAATCATCCTAAGCTAACATGGAAAAGTTTTAAGAAACATTTTAAAGCTCAGTTTAGGGACTCTGAAGCAGATTCAAAACTTAGATTAGAAATTTCCCAAAGGAGGCAGAAAGATAAAGAATCTGTTGAAGAATTTATTGGGGAAGTAACTAAATTAAATCTGGGAATGAATCTCCCGCTAACGGAGAAAGAATTAGTTAACATTATAAAAAGTAACCTTAAAAAAGAGTTGGAAGCTCCTCTCCTTTTTATGCCATTTACAACTCTTGAGCAGTTAAGAACAGCTTTAAAAACAGTAGAAAGAAACCTGCACAAAGAAGATAAGCCTATTGAGAAGAAAAATCTCCTCCTAAGCAGTCGAATAGGGCTAGGGATTCCCGTAATACTGGGGCCTTTGCTCCTCAGCCTTATGCCATGAATTGGATCCCTCAACCTATGTATTATAATCAGAATGTCCAACCTTGGGAATATCCTAATGAAAATATGGGAAACCAAAATAGGTCAATGATCCCAAATGCACAAGGAAATAACTCTCGACCTAATTCAAGGTCTAGGTATAGAGCCAAATCCCCAGCTAGACAATTTAACCCGCCTACTTGTTACATATGTCAGAAGAGTGGACATAACGCTACCGACTGCCCTGATAAACAAACCGTCAAGTCGGGGGAAGCCAAAGCGGGAGAGATCCCTCAGGGTCCTTCTCCCGGTGCAAAATAAATAACCCTATCAAGAAGCGTGTCGCGTTCCCTTTGAGGATTGAATCCGTAAAGAAAGGTTCCATTCACAAAAGGGTTACTATTCCCGTTACATTTGAACACGCGACAGTACACGCAAAATTAGATAGCGGGGCAGATGCTTCTTTTATTAGCTTAGATCAATGGCAAAAGATTTGCAAATTTAGAAATTCTTCAGAACTACCTGAAGATGAACATTTAGATTGTGTTGTCTGCACTGTTAGAAAAATGAGTCCAATGACTGTCCAAATTTGCACAAAGTAATCCAAATTTGGATGGCAAGTGATGTAAGGGTCCAAAAATGGTAGTTTTAATCCGAAAATGGATGCTTTCGATTCTTGGTGCTAAAACTATCCAAATTTGCACAAATAGTCCAAATTTGGATGGGAAGTGATGTAAAGGTCCAAAAATGGTAGCTTTAATCCAAAAATGCATGTCTTCGATTCTTGGTGCGAAACCCATCCATATCTCAACATAAACACCCTAGACTCGAACAAAGAGGGGTTAATGTATATAAAAGGGTTAAGGTAAAAAAGGGAGAGCGAAATCATATTTGAGGATCTCCTACATAAATATTTACCTATTTCTCATCAATCATTTCTCTTTATTGATAAGCAACTGCAGAAGTTAAAACAAAACACAGACAAGAAAGCCTTCCCCCAGAGAGGTAAAAAATACTGCCCTACAATATTTCAGAGAGTCACGCTTGAAACATCTTCATTTACCTCAAAACGACTTCTTTATTCCGTTTTTATTAACTAACGATATCAATACTCGTCATACATTAACTTTGGAAAGAGCTTCATGTCTTAATTACTCGCTTTATATAAACTATGAAATGTATCCAGTGACCCAATCTTCCTTACTCGTCCCATACAAACTTTGACTACAGATTTTTTGGTTAAGATAGGTTTTTCTCAAATATTTTATTAAAATTATTCGATATTATTTATTTTTATCGAGAGTTACTTATCATACTTTTAGTTGTATCGTTTTAAGAGAGGTTTTCCCTATTATCATTTGAACCTAGCTATTATTGACGTTTGACTCCTAGAATACGCCTCTTTCGCGAGTGTCTGAAAGACCAGAAAATGGTGTAGTTAGATTGGTGACGACAGAAAAGAGAATAGTGGTCAGTGTACCTTCCAATATTCCACAATTCCGCTAACTGTGAATTTTGAACACATGAACTGTGAAATTGAGAACACTTTTGTTCAGATTAGGAATCTGCAAAAGCAATCTCTTGGGGTGTAACGACAGACAGACAGGCACACACAAAGACAGATGGATACGTCGAGAACAGAACCTCTCCATAGCATACATCACTCGGTGAAGTAAAGAATCTAGCATCCATATTGACTTCATATGAGCCAATTATTTTTCGACATTTGTCCAGAGTTGGTTAGGTATTACACCAATATGGGCTCGATATTACTCCAATATGGGCTCGATGTTAGCCCAATATGAGCTTGATATTAGTCCAATATCGTTTAGAAATTTGTCCAATCTTGTCTTGAATTTAGTCCAATATTGGCTTGATATTGTCCAATATTGGCTTGATATTTGTCCAATATTGGCTTGAAATTAGTCCAATATTGGGAGGATACTAGAACATTTTTGCCCACTTGCGTAAAAATTGGATGACATCCTGACCATTTCTGGGTAATAATTGATCCCTTAATAGATGATTCTGGATCCAATTTTGGATGAGACTCCAAATCTGGCTTATCATTTGACCGTCCCTTTTTGGACGCAAATTACGTTATCCAAAAATAGACGAAAAACTGTGCTGTCTCAGAGTCAGCCGTTTGGATCCATTTACATCCAATTTTGGACAACATTTTTTAACAGTGTGGGGCGACGGCCGTTATACGTTTACAAAAGGTTCCCACGAACTTGAGTTCTCTCTTAAGGATAATGGGAATGAAAATCATTTTAAATTTCAATTCTATATTGTTCCTTCCCTCACTAGTGACTTATATTGGGACAAGATTTCCTTGAGGAATATAGGGTCAAATTAGATTTTGAATCTTCACATTGTTTAGTGGGTAATTTGAAGATCCCCTTTTCAATTCCATCAGAAAAGGTTCCAGTAAACCAGGAGATATTAGATAACATTAGGGAAGCGGTTCCCGCAGCCCCTATTTCTGATGAACAACGTCTTCAGTTAGAAGCCCTCTTAGTAAAATTTCCAGAATTGTTTTCGGATAAGGTAGGAAGAACAGGACTAGTCTTCCATGAAATCCATACAGGTAATAGTCCGCCCATTAAATCTCAGCCTTATCGTGTTAATGATCAGAAGAAGAAAATTATAGAGCAACATGTTAGGGAAATGCTGAATGATGGTATCATTAGACCCTCCATATCCCCTTGGGCTTCGCCCGTTGTTTTAGTTGAGCAAACAAAACGGGGTAAACCCTATAGGTTTGTATTGATTATAGAAAACTAAATCAGGTTACCATAAAGGACCCTTACCCCTTGCCTAATATAGAAGATATGCTAGCTAGAGTGGGACGACCTAAATTTATCACTACCCTTGACTTAAAATCCGGGTATTGGCAAATGGAAATGCACCCGAAGAGTAGACCCAAAACAGCTTTCGTGACTCATATGGGAAAATACGAGTTTAACGTACTCCCTTTTGGGCTTTGTAACGCCCCTAGCTCGTTTCAACGTTTAATCGACGAAATTTTTAGAGACGCCGATTACTTTCAGTTAATTGACTATTTAGACGATCTAATTTCTCTTAGTGAAGATTGGGATCAGCACTTAACGTGTTTGGAATACGTCCTAAATAGATTAAAGGAAGCGGGTCTCACCCTTCAATTGAAAAAATGTCGGTTTGCTCAAAAAGAAGCTGTTATTTTCGGTCATATAGTTAATGAACAAGGAGTGCATATTGACCCTTCTAAGATTGAAGCCATTAAGAAATTCCCTCCTCCTAAAAATATTAAGGAAGTGCAAAGATTTTTAGGAATGGCAGGTTGGCATAACCGTTTATTAATCACTATTCTCAAATAGTAGCTCCAATTAATAAACTTAAAAGAAAAGGTCAGAAATTCAATTGGGGTACTGAACAGCAGATGGCGTTCGATAGAATTAAGGAAGAAATATGTAAGGCTCCGCCCTTAGCTTCCTTTAGAAGGGATTCCTCTTGCATTCTAACTACAGATGCTAGTGACGCAGGGTTAGGTGCCCTCTATCCCAAATTCAGGACGAGATAAGAAGTCCCGATAGCATATGCTAGTACAGGACTTAAAGAAGCCGAAACTAGAT
>JAEQBA010002269.1:25960-131788 GCA_019434445.1 Phalangium opilio | reverse complement strand
TTGTATAAATTAAGTTAATTTACTAAAATATTGATATTTCTTTAAAAACTGGATTACATATGATGAGACCTATTTTTAAATACATAAAAGTTTAAATTGAAAGATAAAGAGTTTAGACTTCATGGTTCAGACTTGGTAAGGCTGATCACTGCCTCCTTGATTACCTTAAGGCCCGTGAATGGCTATTATCAAAAGTTTATTAGGGGAAAGTATGACACAAGGGAATATTTCAGCTACCTCAGACTTTCGTCGTAGTTGGCCGTTGAGCTCGCGTAGAGTTACACCCCAGAGCCTACTTACTCTATAAGAAAGAGTCCTTTTGTGTTAATGTTCAAGTAACGCGGTTGTTCGTCTGCTATTTGTACTGCTAACTGTAATCCTAGCCAAAGACCTAACCAAGGTCGATTAAAAGGTTTGGTGGTGTATTTTTATTGTGATATCAAAAGTTTATTAGTGATATTTATGTTTTTTGTTATGAAGTTTAAACGCGAATTCCGTGAATATGAATATTAGCGAAGTTTCGGACTTAATTTTGAGAAAATTAAGGTGAACAACTTTACTTTTGGAACATTAGCTCAAGCAAAAATTCATGAAGCTGCTTTACAGAGGCCAGAAAGCCTTCAAGGCTAATTAAAAGATTATGTGATAGCTTTTTAAGCATTTTTGAGAAAAATGTTAAAAGAAATGCCACAAATAAGAAAATAACAAATGTAGAGAAAAATACCAGGACGTTAATAGACTGGTACACGTCCATATTAGAAAATTTTTCGCATCTTGTCAGCTTTTTAGAGTTTTGTGGAGGGGAAGATCAAAATGAAAAACTAAAAGTCTTGCAAGCCTATGGAAAGATTGTTTTTGGTATAATGAAAGATCATCTACCGCATCGTCAAACAATAGTAAATGTAGGGAAGCCAAACGAGCCATCGGAGCCACTGAGTTCAGAAAGGTTTGAAAGATCCCTATTGACAATAGGGTGTTTCCGCGAGATTAAAAAGGGAGAAGAAATAGGGGGCGAAAACCGGTTTCCAGGGGATGTCAACATGGCGTCCTAACGTGGCCAGAGCGGGCAGCCGGCAAGGGGAGAGGAAAGGGGGTAGGTAACTTGACGTCACGCGCAAAGACCCTATTGGAGGGGGATGTATGGGAGAAATATGGAAAGTGGCCAAAAATCAAATAATAAAAAATAAGCTCTCAAAAACCCAATTAAATAAGTCCAAAATATTGTACAATTGTGTAATGAAATATCGGATGAACCACAATGAAAAGAAAAATGTTAGATTTTCTGGCTTGAGAAAAAGGGATCGTGGCGGCTTTTTTTTCCCAAAACCTGAATTTCAGCGCCAGAGAGAGACGATTTTAGCCACGAAGCGAAAGAACGCGCCTATTCACTTTAACACTCCCTCTCAAGTCTCTCCTCCCTGAAAATATCAACACACTGATATTAATTAAGTAAATCCCGTCGGGGATTTTCTATTTATACTCAATCCGAAATCGTAATATTAAACTATATGGAGCTTAACATAGCGAGGTGGATACATTTTTGCTAATTAGACCCAAGGTTTCGCGACCAAGAGGGTACGCTTTTTCACAACCTAACAGTACAGCACTAGCAAAGGCTGAAAAGGTATAGTATATCATTTCGCGTAGTGTAAAGTTAAGTTGACATTTTTGTATAGGTTTTAAAAAAATCTTTTTAAATCACGCGCTAGCATCACGCGCCAGCACGTGCGGCATATCATTAAAGTTTCAATTCTAATCTCGTGCTTAATTTCACCATTTTGATTGTCAATATTGGTTCACTTGATTTTTTAAAACCTTTTGGGCCTATTCTTGTCTATCTAAGCCTAAGGTTAAATGCTCACAATGCAATAGACGGATAATTTTTATATTATATATGCCAGCGACCCGGGTCCGATGTGAAAAATTTTAATCGACATAAAATCTCTAACCGAGTTCAGCTACCCGTATTGGTGGGTTAAGGTACTATAAAGTTCCTTTTAATTTAAAACCTGACAATAACGAAAGCGAAAACTCCGGCCACAACTACTACTACTACTACTACTATTACGGCTCGGGTCAAACTAAGAGCCTATTATATACTACGATGTGGCTAAAAAGGACGACTGAGCTTGACAATTCCAGAACCAATTTTTCCTAAATATCATTTCTCCCCAAAAATTTAAGCTCCCTTTATCTCAAAACGCCGCATTTATACCCGTTTTTCTTGTAAAATTTCTAATCATAACAAATGTTTGAACTACGCAATTAAAACCAAATTTCTCATATCGATTAAACTTAATTTCAAATTGCAATACATATAATAATTTCTAAGTTCTGGCCTTTGTGGGTTTGAAAAAGTGTCACCAAGGATTATGTATAAATTCAGTTTTTAATAATTCATATTCTAATCGTTGCCTACATTACTCAAGGCCTGTGCGCGGTCCGATTTTTATTTTTCGTTTTAATTTAAGTTGCCGAATTCTCTCACCTGAGAGCACTGTTAGCTGCATTGACGGAAATTAAAAAAAAATGTTTATAGGACATGTGTCCAGTGGTACCCCCTTTCGCTGGAAAATTTATAGTCAAGCTGTCAATACGTTGGAAAAATTTACTGGTCAACCGTCCAGTGACCCCCTTAGTTTTTTTTAATAAATTTAAGAGACATTTTAAAATTTTATTGGACAATATCCTGTGCTTATTTCCGGGAAATTCCGGCCCTGGTTAGCTGGACTTAAAGAATTTGAAATATTTATTTTCGTACGCTTAGAATTTTAAATATTAATTTTCGCGCGCGTTTCGGTCCAGCTATCAATGCCATCTCGCGGTAAAATAGAGAAAAAATAAGTAGTCTCGTTTCTTAAAAGTCGCCCCCTTCGAAACTACGCGCACAGGCCTTGATTAATGACATAGATATATTAAAAGGGTAGATACACAATTCAATGGGAGGTCGACGCGGAAGGGGCAACGAGCAGACAGCCGCTATTTTCTGGGGGTAGCCGTATAAAACGCCATCTATCGGGGACAAATTAGCGGCCAAAATTGGAACTATCATAAGGATGAGTGGCACTCTATGTTAACTCCCTATAGGGCATAATAAGTCAAACCCTCGGAGATGCCATTACTCCATTTTATACGAGCTAAGAGCGGAAAAACGTATTTTATAAATTTTACACCTATAAAATCTTTTAAAAAACACTTGGAACTTGTATTTCTACTCACTTTCGAATAAATACCACCGTTTTCTGAAGGTAAGAGTCTTTTTTTATACATTTATTAGTAATAAAAACATTAAGGCGAGCTAAGCCTTGGTTTTGTAAAACACGGCAGATTAGTGATTTGATTAGCCTCTATGTGCAAATCTACATTATGGCCATGACCAAGGCTTAGCTCGCCTTAATGTTTTTATTACTAATAAATGTATAAAAAAAAAGACTCTTACCTTCAGAAAACGGTGGTATTTATTCGAAAGTGAGTAGAAATACAAGTTCCAAGTGTTTTTTAAAAGATTTTATAGGTGTAAAATTTATAAAATACGTTTTTCCGCTCTTAGCTCGTATAAAATGGAGTAATGGCATCTCCGAGGGTTTGACTTATTATGCCCTATAGGGAGTTAACATAGAGTGCCACTCATCCTTATGATAGTTCCAATTTTGGCCGCTAATTTGTCCCCGATAGATGGCGTTTTATACGGCTACCCCCAGAAAATAGCGGCTGTCTGCTCGTTGCCCCTTCCGCGTTTTTTCGTTAAGCCTAAGCCAGCGAAGTGGATCTAGACCCTTTATAGTTTTACTATATCTATGGATTAACGATGCTTCAATAAATTTTCTATCAAAGTTTCAAGTAGGAGTAAGGATCTTATGTGAGGGCAGGAGATGCAGCTTCGCGGCAGAATAGACAACTTATTTATCTTTGTGCTTTTGAAGAACACGTCGTCTGCTACTCATTCTGGAGTGAGATATTGAAGAAAAACTTGAAATATGTAAACTTCAAGCACAGATTTAAGTCCCGAACATTGAGTTCAGAACATATATCTTTCTAGAGTTCTATTTGGATATCGGGTTTTCGCGCTCGCGCGACCATCGTTTTTGAAATTATGGGACGGACGGATTAACTTTATCCAGAGCTGTGCTAATTAGCTGACAACTAATTGAATTAGAATTAGCAATTAGGGAAATATTTATGAACTAATTAATTAACCAATTAGAAATTAGACATAGAAACTAATTCAATTCAATTAGAAATTAGGCATTTATTTATCAAACTAATTAATTAGAATTACTAATTTCTAATTAATTACTTGTCTAATTAAGGTAAAAAAGAGACCATAAGTAAACATAAAAGTTTATCTCACCTGGCATAAAGTGCCCATGGATTTAGTACTTTGGTAATGCAAAGTTTAATGTTTTAATGTCATTGAAAAACGGGTACGGAAGCCATGAATTATTCTCGAAAAATGAGACAAGCCTCGAGCCTTCCGTCATGTTAAAATTTGTCTCATTTCTTCATTTTCTTGCCACAGTTCCTATAATGGACTCCTGAGTAGTAAATACATGCGCACTGCTATTAATTCGAGTAGGTAAAACAGTCGAAATTTCGAAATGGGGCAGTTGCGAACTACGAAATTTTCTACTAGTACTAGTATTCTCTCATGTTTGAGGAGCTGAAAAATTTAGAGTAGCACTAAGGTTTCCTCATCGATATAATAAGGCTTTTTCATATTCAAATAGATGAATCAAGAGTTAATTCCTCGATTTTTTTACAACAAATTGGCGTAAAAGATTAATTGAAAATTCAATTGGCTAATTAGTTAATCCTAAATCTAATTAAATTTTAATTAGATAATTACCTTTCCGATTCATACTAATTAATTAGAATTACTTCTCAATTAGCACTAAGGTAATTTAAATTCAATTACCATTTTCAATTAGTAAATTTTGCTAATTAATTAGAAATTCAATTAGCTAACTAATTAATTAGCACAGCTCTGACTTTATCATTAGGTGGTGGCGCCATCTATTTCACTTAAAAACACATATTTTTTACTATGGCGTCTGCTATAATTTCTCAATATAGATAGAAAATGTTTAGAAACCGCTATGATAATGGAAGTAAATTGCTAGATTCGAGTAAAAACAGAGAAGTAACTGCATTAACCGATAGTATATGTATTTTTGAGCTTTCGTGGTAGTCAACTTGACAAAAATGATCACTGCAAATGTCTTTTTTTGGAGTCCATACAATTCCATTAATGGCCTGACACCATTGTTTTGGTAATTCCGAATTTTTTGCATGGAATCTTAATCGTACAGTTCAAAAAGGGTTGAACTATCTCAATATTTATTAATTTTCTATACGTATTGTTATGTTTCGTGTTTAGTAAAAGTCACAGGTACTTAATTAACGAACATACTTTAATACTGATTGAGTTACAACAAAGATATTGAGAATGATTAATTCACGACTTAGAAAAACGTCTATATAGCTTAGTCTCTTCATTCGCTCTGTCACTCTACATCACTCTATCACGTGATGTTCATCTTGGAGCGCCGCCTTGCGGTCAATACACAACACTCCTTCCCCCAATAATTGATGGACGAAGTCAGCAAGATATTTCGGAGGGACCCGGGGACGTAGGGAACGGCGAGGAGTAACGGCGGTTGACGCGGAAGATTCGGCATTAGTTGACGCGTCGGATTGAGCAGGTTGAGTATCGCGGGGCGAGTCGACCTGTTGCGAAGGTGATGGTGATCGTGCTGTAGTTGGGGGCATGGAAGGCGTTTCATGCGCGGTTGAGTCAACCCGTTGTCTAATCTGGTCCGCATGTCGTCGAATAACGGTACCGTCCATAGTGGCGGCCCGATATGAGAGAGGACCCGTGGCGTCTACTACGGTAGCTGGGGTCCAACGAGGGCCGGTCGTATAGTTGCGAACATATACTGGATCGTTAGGTGAAAACGACCGAATCTTTGTGTGGGTCTGTGCCGCAGAGGTTACCTCCTGTTGTTTCTCACGCATAGCTTTATTTAAATCAGGGTGAAGACGATCCAATAGCGAAGTTAAGCGGCGATTCATTAATAATTCGGCCGGTGATTTCCCTGTCGTAGTGCATGGAAGTGTGTGCTGTGAGTATAGGAAACGGGCTAATCTGGTTTGCCAGTCGCCACTTATGATTCGTTTGAGAGCCTCTTTGGTAGTTGCCACCATGCGTTCGGCCTGTCCGTTCGACGATGGGTGGTATGGCGCGACGAATACTTGTCGAATTAGGTTCGATTGTAGGAACGTGCGGAATTCTTCCGAAGAAAATGTGGTTCCGTTATCTGAAGCAATGGTGTCTGGTAAACCATGCGTAGCGAAGAGAGTCCGTAGTTTCGCTATAGTGGTCTTGGCGGACAAAGAAGTCACGGGCATAACTTCGAGCCATTTAGAGTGAGAATCCACGACTAAGAAGAACGTCTGGCCTTGGTAGGGACCGGCAAAGTCTATGTGTAATCGAGACCATGGTTTTTCAGTCCATTCCCAAGGGTGAATTGGTGCCTTCGGAGGGTTCCTACGCGTTTCTTGACACGTGTTGCACGCTTGTACGGTAGTTTCGATCGCTCTATCCAGATTTGGCCACCATACATAACTACGGGCTAGACCCTTCATTCGAACGATTCCTGGATGGGAACCGTGTAAGATTGTAAGAACGTCGCACCGCAGATCCTCGGGAACAATGACTCGACAACCCCAAAGGACGCAATCACGATGGACGCTTATTTCGTGGCGTCTACGGTAGTACGGAAGAAATCGCTCCTCTAGTACGGTAGGTGGCCATCCATTGAGAGACCACAAGGCCACGCGAGATAAGGTGGGGTCGGACTTGGTCGAGCGGGCTATGGTAAGCGCGTCGATGCGGTCGACAGGGACGTTCTCCAAGAGTAGGACTTCGGAGAGTTGCGGGACCTCAACGTCTGGCGTCGCGGCCGGCAACCGACTAAGAGCGTCAGCATTAGCAATTTTGGTTCCCGGACGGTAAACAAGTTCATAATTGTAAGCCGATAAGAGGAGACTCCATCTTATAACCCGTGGTGAAACCATGGGCGGAAGCGGTTTAGTGGGAGTTAACAACCCCAATAGTGGCTTGTGATCAGTGTAGATTCGAAAGTGTCGACCATAAAGGAATTGATGGAACTTCTTTATGGCAGCCACTATGGCCAAAGCTTCCTTGTCGACTTGACTGTAGTTCCGTTCCGTGGGTGTCATGGTGCGCGAATAGTATGCGATCGGCGCTTCCGAGCCAGTGGGAAGTATATGGCCCAAAACGGCACCCACTCCATAGGAGGATGCGTCGCAGGTAACAGTCAACGGCAGGTTTGGATCGTAATGAACGAGCAAGTCATCTTCTTGTAGAAGGGCTTTAGCTGCCTCGAAAGCTTTACTATGGCTGTCTGTCCATGACCAGGGCGTCTCCTTTTGCAGGAGCCGGTGTAGCGGTTCAAGGGTCTCAGCTCGATTTTTTAGGAAACAGCCGTAGAAATTCAACAACCCCAAGAACGCTTGCAAGGTCGTCTTATCGTGCGGTGCCGGTAAGTTATGTATGGCGGACACCTTTTCCGGGGTAGGCTGTATACCATTCGCATTGACTTTGAACCCTAATAGTTCTAATTCGGTTACGGCGAAATTACATTTCGAACGGCGAAGCTGAATACCCGCGCCATCGAAACGCTGAAGAACCTGTTCGAGTCGGTTATTGTGATCTTCCATTCCCCTTCCCTGGACGAACACGTCATCCAGGTATGGTATGACCCCGTCAATACCAGATAAAAGTTCTTCCATTCTTTTCTGGAAAATGGCCACAGCAACCGAGATGCCAAAAGGTAGTCGCAGGACGTTAAATAACCCTTTATGAGTGTTCAAGGTCAGCATTTGCGATGTAGGTTCATCGACTGGGAGTTGTAAGTAGGCGTCCGTTAGGTCCAGTTTTGAGAAAATTGTTCCGCCATTGACAGTGGTCAATATGTCCGTTACCGTGGGTAGCGGGTAAACAAATTGAATTATAGCCTGATTAACCGTGCTACGGTAATCACCACAGACCCGGATACTTCCGTCCGGTTTAATTACGGGAACTATTGGTGTAGCCCAGTCGGAATATGAAACCGGGGCTAGGATACCCTTTTTTGTCATCTCATCCAGTTTATCCGAAATTCGATCTCGCAACGCGAAGGGCACTGGGCGGGCCTTTAGAAACCGTGGCGGACACCTCTTCTCCACTTTTATGGAAATAGGTGGCCCCTTGAAGGTACCCAGCTTGTTTTGGAATAAGTGGTCGTACTTTTTTAGGATTGACTCGGTAGAGACCATCTCAAGTCGGTTAAGTTGTGGGTCCTGGATAACAGATATTCCAAGGCGTTTGAACCAACTTCTGCCGATGAGAGATTTACCTTTGCCTTGTATGACAACCAGAGGTAACTTAGCTTCCACCGACTTATAGGATACTGAAACGTCAGTATAGCCTATAATTTCCAGCTTCTCAAGAGTCCAAGTGCGCAGCAGCTGATCGTTTACAGGTAATAAAGCAGGTGGTGTGACAGGCCAAAGCTTTACATAAGTGGCAGAGCTGATAATCGAGTGCATTGAGCCACTATCGACTTCCATACAATGAGCTAAGCCATTTAGTTTGACTGTGAGATCGTACGGTGGCGGGTCTTCATAAGATGATAGACTGTATATATTATGAAAACAGCTAGGTGTATCATATTCAGGTGCATGGGAAGTAATGGAAGTAGAACCAGTGACTTCAGGGGTAGTTGGAGTAGCTTCAACGTTATGCAACTTGCGGTTATGTTTAGGCTTCGGTTTCTTCATATCATGAGCTTTACTGTGGCATACTTTAGCGATATGACCCGTTTTCCTACAGTAGTCGCAAGTTACCGATTTGAATTTACAATGGTCAGCCTCGTGATTATCGCCACATCGATAACAAGTGAACTTTCGAGTGGGTGCTTGTTTCTTTCGGGAAGAATTTGACTCGTTAGGTTTGAAATAATTCGTGTTACTTGCTTGATGTTGAAGTCCGCGAATTTCCAGGGTATTGTGCGTAGCGGCTTCCCCCGCTAAAGCCTGAGCAGTAGCAGTGGTTAAGGTGAGCGTAGCATCAGCCAAAAGGCGTCGTTGAATCGCGTCATCGCGGAGGCCGCAAACCAAGCGATCCCGGAGCATAGAGTCCAAGTGTGTGCCGAAATTACAATGTTCCGATAGACGACGAAGGTCGGCGATAAATGTGGCCACAGTCTCATTAGGGAGCTGATCCCTTTTGTGAAACTTGAAACGAGAAAGGATCTCGCTAGGGACAGGAGCAAAATGACCGGAGACCGTAGCGATTAAGTCGGTGTAGGACACGGCACTCGGAAGGGCCGGCGAACGGAGAGAGCGAATTATCGAATATAGGGCAGGCCCACAAACCGATAAAAATATGTCCCGTTTCTTTGCAGCATCAGTAATGGAATTCGCGGAGAAGTATAAGTCCAAACGTTCCTGGTATTCAGGTTACCAAGTAATGGAGGCATCGGGGCGAAATTCTTCTATATGGCCAAAAGTTGCCATCGTATTGCGCAATTCTAAGTAACACGTACCGTCAGAACAGTAACCACAAGAGGGGCCTACCGGAAAACGAGAACGGCGTAGGAAGGCCTAAGCCTCGGCTCGCGAGCGGTAGCGTGAAACGGAAAAAAAACGGACCCGCGAAGGAAAGAAAGACTCCGTCGCCAATGTTATGTTTCGTGTTTAGTAAAAGTCACAGGTACTTAATTAACGAACATACTTTAATACTGATTGAGTTACAACAAAGATATTGAGAATGATTAATTCACGACTTAGAAAAACGTCTATATAGCTTAGTCTCTTCATTCGCTCTGTCACTCTACATCACTCTATCACGTGATGTTCATCTTGGAGGGCCGCCTTGCGGTCAATACACAACACGTATTCTACAGGGCCGGTAGGCCCTTGTAGATATGACATGACACCCTTCCGTAATGTTAAAGAAAAAGTCACACCTTTTAGGGTTAGCGTCCCATAGAAAAAGCATTAAAAATTTTTCGGTTTTTTAACGAAATGGTCATAGGTCATACGGGAAAAGTATAGCGAAGTTAGTTTTCGCAATACTTCTAAATTAACAAGCATTTATTAAATGGGAAACTTACGTGTTTCGATTTTTAATTAATGAATTCTAATTTTTGTAATTTAACTAATTAAGATAGTACGTCAAAAAATTACTTTTGGGCCAGAAGTCAGCCTAACCTTATAGCACGCTTAAACCTAATTCTACATTTCGTTCTCGTTGACAACTAGAAGGGCCTAGGTTTGTGGGTGCTAACAAGTTACGTTGACATATTTCAAATGTTGGCTTTCTTGCTGATTTTCCTAATTTCTTAGCAGTGGACGCTAACAAATTACTTTGGTATTTCAACCGAGCTTGAGCACCTTTATATGTATTTTCTAATTAACTGTAGCACCCTTAATAAGAAATACGTCGTTATCAGGTCGAATTTTCGTCTAGAAAAGTAATTCAGGTAAATAATTACAGTTAACAGAGGTTTTTATATCATTTAAAGTAAGTTTTTGAACGTTCTTTACGGCCAAGGCTTAAGTTGTATAGACTAATAGCACCCCATCTTATTTCCCCATAGAGCTTAATACAGTCGAAGGCAGAGGGCTGCCATTACCCTATTTTAGTTACTCTTTAAAGATTATTAAAAAGGCTGATTTCCAGCTCTCATTTGTTTTGGAATCCTGTGTATAGTCTGCTCAATTTTATGCTAGAAACATAGCCTAACCGGGTTAACACTAGGCTTTTTATGCTGTATTTACCGTGTGCGCTTCCAATAAATGGCATACCTATTCAAATTATTAACGTGTTGAAATAAAGATAATGCTTTTCACCCTGTGAAAAGATCGAAAACTTCAAAATACTACTCGTAAGATGACAAAAAGTTTAATATGTTTTCCCTACTGCAGAGTCGTGATGTTTACCTTAGCGCAGCTTAACTATTTGTTACCAACAGTGGATTTTGTTAATTCATAAATATAAGTAACAGTGGTGCTGATTAATCCAGGAGGACAGTGTCGTTATGTAATTTAATTAGTCAAATAATTTCCATGTTTACATCAGCGCAGATTTTTCCAACGTAACCACGTCAGCAACGGAGGGTTACGTTGTTGGCTATCTCCACAGTTCACACTTATTTGTCTAAATTGCTATGAATTGTTTAGGTATTTAATTTAATTACTGTTATTGAAGCCAAAGTTGCTAAACTATAGAATCACATCATTCATTAACATATGTTATAGATGATCTTTATGTTACCGCAAATTTAGCATGTGGTATGATAAAAATTTAACACATTGTGTTGGCAAGAATGAAAAACTCTTCTAAACTTTACAATTAAGGTGATTTGAAACTCATCTTATAAGCTAAATCAACACTGCCAAACCTCAATCCTTCATTAATTTCAACTTAATTATGTATAATTAACGTGAATTTAAACATGAAATATACATATTTGGATGAGAACGCGAGTAACTTTGAAATAAAATACTTAATTGAGATTAAAACTGCACAAGCTGTTAGTATAGCCCCATGTTTTCTATCTCATACTTAGTTAATTTAAATTATCTTTAAAGTACATTAATAGGCGCGAAATTCGAAAGTTTAAGGTAAAATGAGATTCAAAACCCACTGAAAATTGCAATTAAGGTTAAGTATATATTGAAAGTCATTTATAACCTAAATGTACACTGCCGAAACACAATCCTACGTTAATTTTAAATCAATTAAATATAATTAACGTGAAATTAAACCAAAAATATTCATTTTTTGGATTAAAAGCTCAAATAACTTTTAAATAAACTGTTTAATTAAGATTAAAACTACCCAAGGCGTTGGTAAATCCCAATGTTTTCTATTTCACACTTCAGTTAATTTCAATTATGTTTAAAGTACATTAATTGGCGCGAAATTCAAAAGTTTAGGGTAAAATAATGACTGTGGCAAAAATGTTAAACTGCACAAAATATTCCAATTAGGGTAAAAAATTCCAATAAATTATACTTTTAAGCTTAATCGACTCTCCCGAACTGCGCTCAAATTAAGATTAAAACAACGCAAGTTTTTCGCACAGCCACAGATGTTTCCTATTTCACTTTCGAATTAATTTAATTCATCATTAAAATACATCAAAAGCGCATACATATTTTAGAGTAATTGCAATTAAAGTTATTATTTCATTGAAATTTGTATTATAAACTAAATCCACACTAGATAAACCGTTAAATTAAACTTAATTAAGTATAATTAATGTGAAATTAACCCAAAACACGAATGTTTTTGGTAAATTCATGGACACCTTATAATTAAACTAACAAATTATAATTAAAACTACACTTATCTTTCACTCAGCCTCCATTTTCCTGTTTAATTCTTACACTTAAAAATTTAAAATCATTTTTCCCATATTGAAAAGAGAGCCATTGAAAAGGCGCGAAATTTAAAAGTGTTTTGGGGGGAGGGGGCGGGGGTACAGTTTGTGTGCCTTTTTAACAGGAGTATTGTTACAATTGTAACACTACAGACCTTGTATTTCTAATGGAACCGGCAATACCGCAACGCTGAGCCGAAAAACCAGGATGGTAATTGTTTGGACCTATCGGGTGAGGACATTGGAGCACCAAAAACATACCGCGGTGTCACTTGTTGAACGTTAAAGCGACCTTCATCACTTTAAATCCCATGACCTGCTCAATCTGGCAATCTTTGAAAACTCAACTTTGAGGTACTTCCGGTCCCTTTTGATATACAGGGTCTTCAGTGTAGGAGCTAAGTAGTAGAATTACAGTAGTTAGTCTCGTTTCCTAGCAAAATGCCAACCTGTTCTAACCAGGACAAATTGGACAGGATGTTTTTTGGGTGAAGGTCGCAGTAACGTTCAACTAAAGGCAGTGCTTTATGCCGAACGGTTTCCACACCGACAACATCCGGTGCGAAGCACCTTTTCCGACATTGGCGAGCACCTTCGTGATTTCGGTAGTGCAAGATCATGAACGTAGAAGAGACTGTATAGTCTGTAATGAGGATATAGATTTTGACATCGTAGCACGTTTTGAAGCCAATTCATGCTAATAGTAGAGCGGTGGAACAAGAAGTTGCACTAAGCCATTCTACTGTTTGTGCCAGTTTACAAGGGCATCATTACTGGCATTATCATACCCCCTACATCAAGCCTTAACGGACGAGGATTTCCCAAGACGGCAATACCATTAGTCTTACCATGCGTCATGAGTTTACTGCTTGCAAATGTATTGCAAGACATGGACAGTCGTCTGGAAGATTGCCTAAACCACAATGGTAGAAACGTCGAATATTTACGTTGAGGTGTTTACCAAACAGTTAAGAGGTTGCAATTTGAGGCCCACGTTCTAAGACTAATCGTAGGACAGTGCTTTAAAATATTTTGTTGCATTCTCCAGTATTCTTTTTGTACCTTGTCACTCGTTGTCACTTGCATACAATAAAACATGAATTCTAAACATTTATTTACACCCTGTATAATTTAGTATGACATCACCCGTTGGCAGTATTGGGGGTTGTACATAAAGGAAGCTGTTGGTCTGATCTCGACACCACTGTATACGTATACAGTGTACGAAACAAATATTTTTCTTCCATATTTCAAATACCGTCGTTTTTAAGCTTCTTTCATAAATAAAGTGCAACATTATATGCTTATCGAAATCAATGTTATTGGATATAAGTTAAATGTAATTAACGATACTGAAGTACTTCTTTAAGCAATTAGAAATAGATCAACCCCAAATGTATGACGGTAAAGCAAACATAATTATTCAAAATTTAATTACATTAAGACTGAAGTAACAGATATTATAAAAAAACGTCTTGGTTTGGACCAAGGCCGAAAAAACAAACGATATGTGTGAGGTTTATCAATTGGCTGAAGTTTCAGATATTGCAATTTTTTTAGTTATTTTTATCCATTTAATCCTTAATCAATATTAAATTCAATCAACTGATTTTACTGTTAATCGATCTATTCCCTCTAAATTAATTGAAAAAATTACATATCTACGCTTTTTCAAGAACAATTACATTTTCCGAAAACATTTTATCATGAAATTAATTATTTTGAAGGGATTTCGTGTAAGCACTTGACGGA
This sequence comes from Phalangium opilio, assembly GCA_019434445.1. Taxonomy (NCBI): domain Eukaryota; kingdom Metazoa; phylum Arthropoda; class Arachnida; order Opiliones; family Phalangiidae; genus Phalangium; species Phalangium opilio. Next base: position 117,581 of record JAEQBA010002269.1, on the reverse strand, counting down.
CATAGTTTTAATTGTTGCTGGCTTGACAAATTTTCAAGTTTGCATCAAAAAAAAAAAACTTAAAGTGTTAGCGACATAATTTTCGTCACCCACAAACTTATAATGCTAAAAAAATCCTTGAAAAATCTAGTTTATTATGATATGTTTACTTTTGTATTTGGTTTCGTAGAAATTAGTAAAATTGCAATCAAAGTTTAGTGTTTGGAAAAGGCCTAGTTAAAATTTTGTTTCGCTTGATGACGTAGTAAGGAGAAACTTTCACTCTTGATGTCGCTCACGTGACGCCTATAAGTGTCTCAGCGCCGCGTTAAGCCTATTTTATTCAGATTCGCGCGGCATTGGTATACTCGGGAGTCTCGGGCGCGCGCGCTTGGCTTTTCCGCGAGATGCCGTGAGTGACGTAGCAAGGAGAAAACCCGCCAAAAATCTTCTCCGCAAATTTGCTTTTGCCCCCCAAATTTCAAGTTTTCAAAGTGTTTTTTCTGTGTTTTCCTTCATATTTAAATATTAATCAAGCATATATTTGGAATCAGAAGAGTTTATACTCTCAAAAAAGTAAGGTTTTCTTTAGATTTGAGATAATTTTTAAATTACGTCGCTATTCCTTTAAATCGGTAAGTTGCTAAGAAGACTGATGTTAAAAAAAATATGATAATTTAAATTTATTTTGTTCAGACTAGTTAATAAACGAATGCCGTATACTTAAGACAAAGCAACATCGTTTATCCTGTGTGGTTTTTGTTAGTAAGTAGCTATCTGTAGCACTGGAAAAATATGATATCGGTATAAATATAACCAAAGGTATAGGTAAAGATTACATAAAAAGAAATACGTTTCAGTACCAATGGCTTTTGTATTCATTTCCATTCATTACCAGTTAAACGAAGAAGGTCACACTTAACTTAACCCCCCGCCCCAAGAAAGTATAAAGTACGAAGATGAAAATTGCAGTGCAACCTTTCTTTCACAGTCGCGACATTAGAAATGTAGCATTTCGATATACGAAATTAAATGTATGAATTCGTGCAACACCCTGGTTTGGCATCCACTATTAAATATTTACATCTTCCTTTCGAATTATGTCAAAGTTCGCTTGGCCTTTTTAGACACAGTATTTCAAATATTCAATATTAAATTCCTCAACACGTACTCCCTTCAAAATAATTAATTTCGTGATAAAATGTTTTCGGAAAATGTAATTGTTCTTGAAAAAGCGTAGATATGTAATTTTTTCAATTAATTTAGAGGGAATAGATCGATTAACAGTAAAATCAGTTGATTGAATTTAATATTGATTAAGGATTAAATGGATAAAAATAACTAAAAAAATTGCAATATCTGAAACTTCAGCCAATTGATAAACCTCACACATATCGTTTGTTTTTTCGGCCTTGGTCCAAACCAAGACGTTTTTTTATAATATACTTATGTCACAAAACATTTTTATTTCTACCAGTGTTGACACACTTTTCTACTGAGCATTTTCGACCCATTTCAAAATTTAATACATTTTCACATTATGTGTTACTTTAATAACTAATAACATATAATTCCCAAGTAAAAACACGCATTTAATAAGAAATTGATCAATATTCCATTTATTAAATATCAAATTTTATTTATTAGGCTCCACTTACGGTTTTTCAATTACCTAACTTTCATATTTCGCGCTTTACTTCTTCCTAAGCCTAATTTTCAAACTCGAGCTGCGACGATTTTGCGGGGCGCTTTCCCGCAAAAATCGTGGGAAATTCTTTTAAGCTTCTCACGTAAGGCGACAGATGGCGCTACCGACTAATGATAAAGTAATGAAATTCGACGAATCCGAGTACGCGAGGAGGAAATTCAACAAAAACTCTAGAAATACATATATTAGAACTCAATGGTCCCGAATGCAATAGCTACACATTTTCAAATAAAAATATAAGTTTTAATGGATTTCCCAAAGAAGAACCCGTTAAAAACTGGATTTTTGGCGTGGCGCGACCAATTTTTTTAACCGAGTACCGTGGCACCACACGAGCAGCTTGCCTCGTGAAGCGCGTGGTCGGGTGCGCTATGCCAGAAATTTTCTATCAAAGTTTCCCCTCTTCTCTCCAGGCACAGCCCACTCGATCACGCAAGTTGCACGCGCTATAGAAGCCCCTTCAAACAGCCAAAAGTCAAGAATATGACCGATTAGTACTCCTTGGTAAACGAGTCTAAGAATTAGCATTATGTCTATGGGAAAAATGCCGTTTTTTGAAGTAAAATGGGTGTAATTTCGCTTTTTGTGGATCAAATGTCGTGAAAATTTAAGAAAAGGTGCGTAGTAACGTTTTCTAAAGTCCTACAAATTTTCAAGTTTCAAGAGGGAATAGTTTTTCAGTAAAAAAATAAACACTAGGCCCAACCGATAACGTTCGTCAAAGCAGTCTAAGAATTAGCATTATGTCTATGAGAAAAATGCCGTTTTTTGGGGTAAAATGGGCGTAATTTCGCTTTTTGTGGGTCAAATGTCGTAAAATTTTAATGAGAGGTGCGTAGTAACGTTTTCTAAAGCCTACAAATTTTGAAGTTTCAAGCGTGAATAGTTTTTGAGTAAAAAATTAAAGACTAGGTCCAACCAATCCAGCTGATAACGTCAGAAGGGAATTCCCTTCTGATAACGTTCTTCATCAAAATACTGTATTTAATATCTTATATTTGATTTATTATTACAATTAACTAGTCGTTAAAACTAATTGGCAAATATGTGAAACCAAGTACTACAAGTATTGGGGGAAAACTTATTTATTTGAAACATTTGCCCAGCGCGTTTTAAAATGGCTAGAAGTCATCCAGAGTTGAAAAAACCACAAACTGAAAGTTTGATAATTTTTAGAAAAATAACTATTAGTCCTAAGCCTTTCAAAATATTTTTTAAATTTTTAGTGTACTTTAATTTACAAATAGTAAAAAAATCAGGAAGCTAGAGCTTACATTTTTCACTTTCCTATAAAAGTTTGTTCATCAACTCGACAATTCCCCCTAACATTTCAGTGCTTTTTGTCTCAAAAATCTAGACTCGTTCATGTTTTTACTAGCTTTTCCACTACACCCTCTCGATTCTTGAAAATGCATGGGTTTTGAATTCTTTGAACGGGCTTCTATAGCGCGTGCAACTTGCGTGATCGAGTGGGCTGTGCTCCAGGCTGGGAAATAAGGATATTTTTTAAACTAGTCCTTTGGACCAGTGACCCCATAGTGTCTGAAATCATTTACTGGTCTCTGGACTGGTCCCAGCCTTTGCTCTCCAATAGATTTGCAATTAATAAACTGGTCCCGAGGACCAGTAACCCCCACTTCTTGAATTAAAAAACTAGTCCAAGCAATTAATAAACTGGTTTTGGACCAGAGGAAGTGTGCTATTTCCCAGCCTGCTTCTCTCGTGTCGGGGGGAAACCACGAAGAGAGAAATTTATTGAAAGAGCTAACAGGCAGCGTGGGAAATAAGGCGGTGGCACAGGGCAAATGACCTGTTTAAAAATTGCCTGGAACAGTTTAAAAATTAAATCGGAGGGGGGATGGGTCAGTGGTTCACTTGACCACTAAAAAATTTAAAAGTAATCAGAGTCCAGACATTATCTCAACCATTTTAATTATCTACTTCTTTAGTTCAGCAGACGACGTGCCCTGGCTAATGGTCATGGACCAGTATATTTATTCTAGGCTAGGGGGGTCGGTGGCCTAATGTCCAGTTTAAAAAAATCCTTATTTCCCACCCTGATCGAAACTACTGCTCAGTCCGCGCACAGGCCTTAACCCTATTAATCTTGAAGGAGAGAGGAATGGAGTGGAAACCCCCATACCTATAGCGCTGCCTGTGTACCTCCACCTACGGCGTCTTAGTCCTCCCAGCATCCTCAGCGGTTAATTAGGGTCGTACTGGACGAAATTGTAAAGGGCGCTCCCTTTATCTTAAAAATAGAAGCTAGTTCTCATACAAATAAAATGGCGCTACACGGCAGCACTTAGCAATCGCCTACGGAAGGGTAGGGGCGTGTGCGAGGTACATTGGGAGAGATACGGTGCCGCAGGTCGACCATCATCATTTCCAATCCATCCCAACTCCCTTATCCCTGCCTTAATAAACGCAAGCAACACACTGGGTACGTTCAGTAACCCTCTTTGATGACAGCGCTTACTAAGCGATGCCAAATTTTCCCCACTGTACGCTTTTTCGTGTTTCCGGTTATGACGTCATGATGCTCAGCGCTTGCTCATCAAAAAAATCATCTAATCGATATGGTTTTTTTGATGGCGTGACGTAGCGCTTGACTGATGAAAATTTGACAGACGAAAGGTTGGCGCGGGATTTAAAAATTAAATTCCAATAATGCTATTCCTATAGTAGTTGTATTAGTTTTCATTACAAAAATACTTCTACAATTCAAATAGACATAATTTTCTTTAATAATTGAATAGCGCCATTTGCGTTTCGTGACGTTTTGAGGGCCAGTAAGACGTTTCCCCAAGTTCCCCAACTACATTTTCGAAAACAGCGCTAACTTCAAAATGTCACTTTTCCGTACAACAACCTTTTACGTCACTGTGACGTCTCGAGCCCATCAAGTGAACATCAAGAAAACAGCGATTTCCTTGAGATTTTCGTTACTGAACGTACCCACTATTTTACCGCCTAAGTCAAAAGCCAAGCCAAATAGCCAATCTAGCCAATGGGTGTTTTTGTAGCAGACGACGCATAGAGTGAAAAATACTATTGTAGAATTTTTGATTCTCGGAATTTTTCGGCTGTTCCTGTAATGGTGTAATTTATTGAGAACCTAAAATGTTTCAGTTTCGGCAGATTAAATTTGATAGTTAGGGTAGTTAGCGATAATTTAGTGAGAACCCTTTAAGTTACTATCAAAGATGAGAGAAATTTCGATACAAAATTATATGTTTTGTTACCAGATTTGCGAATGACGTTCGGGGGAAGATATCACTATGGGCGATCAGCTGTCTGGCATAGCGGTTATTATTTGCATTGCGCTAGGAGTTTTGGTAAGTTTAGTCAATGTCCAAGCATAAAGCGGATGTTTAAAGCAGTTTTATTAAAATTATTACATTATTATTATCAAAAAAACCCTGGAAGCAGACGCTCCAATGCACCCTAACCCTAAAAAAATGAACTAACATAATTAGATGTTCAGGGGGGCAGGGACTAGTTTCCCCCCTATTAATATCCCCCTTCTACAGTACAGAATAGGGACTTGGCATTACTACGTCATGAAACGTCACGCTACCTTCTACTAGTGCTAAAAAACATACCAGGAGGAGGGGCTTATATACCTTTCATTCTGTAAAAAAACATACCATAATGGCGCAGGGGGGGCGGAGTTAAACCCGAATTGCCAAGTCCCTATAGGCCCCCTGCAATTCTTTATTGCATAATGGAATCTCAGTCTAATTATTATTATTATTCCAAAGACGGTCGTATTGCTGTTCATCTTTGGCAAACGTCAGATTATGCGTTTTGCGTTAAAGTCCAGTCGAGGACCTCACGTACCCGTAGCCTGTGACGCTCCTAAGGTAAGAGCCCACTCAGTCTGGGTAATAAGGATATTTTTTAAGTTAGTCCTTGGGACCAGTGACCCCCAGTACAGCGTGGGAAATAAGGCGGTGGCACAGGACAAATGACCAGTTTAAAAATTAAATCAGAGGTGGTCAGTGGTCCTGTTAACCACTAAGAAAATTCAAGGGTAACAGGAGTCCAAACATCTCAACTATTTTAATTACCCACTTCTTTAATTTAGCAGACGACGCGCCCTGGTCAATGGTCATGGACCAGCTTATTTATTCTAGGCCAGAGGGGTTGCTGGCCCAATGTCCAGTTTTAAAAAAATCCCTATTTCCCACCCTGCTATTGGTCTCCGGACTGGTCCCAGCCTTTGTTTTCCCATAGATTTGCAATTAATAAACTGGTCCCAAGGACCAGTATGTTAACCCCCATTTCTCGAATTTAAAAACTGTAGAGGAAGTGTGCTATTTCCCAGACTGTAAAAAGCCTCGATCGCCTCAATGTAAACCTATTTTTAGTAAGAATCGCTATTAACGCGATAGTAGAGTCTTTATTCATGGTTCGACCATAGAGATACAAGAGGAGAGGAACAGTTGATTTTTCAGCGTTGAGTACGGCTAAAGTAAGGGGGAGCCGAAAGTGAGACATAACTTTGTAATGGGGAGCCCGTTACAGGACATCACCACCAGACAGCGCTCCAGTACCGAGCGGATCTTTTTTTCGCGCATCTTCACTGGGCGGTACCGAGGAGTTAACGTTTATGACGTCAGACACGTTGATAGTCAATCGAGCAGGCCGGAAACACTCTCGTTCCTCTAGTTATATTTAGGGGATCAAGTATTTTAGGCTTGTGGAGCAGGGGAGTTTCCACTCCTATTTGTGGCACCATCTACAGGCCACTAAAATATTACATGTTAACACTCGGAACTTCGGAAGTTAAGCCATGGATGAAGGATGTGCGTGATAAACATTCGATGCTCTACAGGATGGGCAACTCCCTATAGAGAGCTTTCAGTTGGAGGAGGAGCTGAGTCTCGTGACATAATTCACACTGCCTTATTGGTGGGTTTAATGCAGGAATGAAGCTGAGACCACCCTCCCCAATATGGCTACCAGAACAGTGGTAAGACTTGGGAAGGTGTGACGTACTACTATTCCACCTGAAAGCTCTGTATACTAAGAAAATGACAAGTCGATACTAGCGCCACCTGGCTACCAGCGCTGGAAACCCTCGCGTAAAAAATAAAATATACTGGACATAAGAGAAAAAAAAAACGTGCTACCGTCGTTTTTTTTTTCTTAACGTCGTCTGCTAGAAGCAAAACAATGTCCAGTGTTCTTTATTTTTCACGCGAGGGCTTCCAGCCAGGGTGGGAAATAAAGATTTTTTTAACCCCTCTGGCCTGGAATAAATAAGCTGGTCCATGGCCATTGACCAGGGCGCGTCGTCTGCTAAACTAAAGAAGAGGATAATGAAAATGTTAGAGTTTTAATGTCTGAACTCTGGTTACCCTTGAATTTTCTTAGCGGTCCCGTGGACCACTGATCCCCCTCCGATATAATTTTTAAATTGGTCCAGGCAAATTTTAAACTGGTCATTTGCCGTGTGCCTTATTTCCCACGCTGCTTCCAGCGCTGGTAGCCAGGTGGCGCTATTATCGACTTGTCTGCTTTTAAGTATAGGGAGTTGCACATCTCGTAGAGCGTCGAATGTCAATGTTTTTCACGCGCATCCTTCATCCATGGTTTAAAAATAAAATACCACCTTTTTCCTTTCCTAAGGGCGTGCCAAGGCTTATAGTTCTTTTCTAACTGATAAATCTGAGTCAAAATGATGCATCGTCTGTCTCAGACGAATTAGACGTCAAAATCAAAATATTAAAATGATTCGACCATGGATATAGGATGCCCATTGCGCAGAATGAAATTTTTCACGCTATAGGATTAGCAACTCCCCATCTCTAACGGCAGCTTATTCAATACATACTCCGTTCCAGGTTCAGTTGTCAGCACACGCAAAGCTAAGTCTCTTATGTAATGTAGCTTTGTGCGTGCTGATGAGATACAAAAGAAATGACAATTTAAATCTCGAGATTTCGTCTCTTGTCAGCACGCACAAAGCCACGTTACATTAGGTTTGCGCTCGCTGACAGCTGAACGAAGCTGCATCAAAACTTGTTGCCCCTTTTTAATCGCGGATCTGCGCATCTTCAGTGCGCGGTACCGAGGAGTTAAAGTTTATGACGTCAGACACGATGATCAATCGAGCAAGCCGGAAACTCTTTTGTTCGCGAGACCCGCTTCCCTTGCAATAGTTCGACTAGGTTCTCTCTCAATGTCTATGGGTTTGACTCTGTAGCAGATGACGCAACATTGTGACCCAAATTTGTCATTTAAAGTCTCACGCGTCAAGCCGTGGCACACGGATCGGGATTAAGTTGGACTACAAAGTCCGCTTTCACCCCGTTTTAATAGAGTGCTGTCAATAAGAACTATTTGACGTCATTTTACCAGCGGACTTTGTCATCTTGTTTTCAAATCATATTGTAGCGCCATCTTCAGTACAAATGTTTCAGAAACAAACCCTAGACCGAAACAAACCGCGGCCATTACTGTTACCGCTTTTGAGTTATTATGGGTAGAGTTTGCTGTGTAAGTACTTGTCGCAGAAGCAGTAAAAAATATCCTGAGTCTTGATATTAGTAACCAATGTAGTAAAACTAAAGTATTTTCCGAAAAAAGACGCGAAGAAAGGATAAAGAAGCTAAGCCTTGGCCCAAGCTCTCTTGAAAATCAGAGGGTGTGTTCGGTAACTCTAATGGCCGCCACGACACCTATTTTGGATCATATTAAGAAATTTTAAAATAGAGATGGCGCTGCAAACCGTGGCAAAAGAACGTTGCCCTAACGTGACGTATTATTAATTCAAAACCAAGGCTTCTGACAGGACTCTATAGGTGGATACATTGAGTTGAGAAAAGTACCACTAGAGTGGCCTTTCATCCACTAGGATATAAGTAGAGATGGGCCGATACCAGTTTAAACCGATACCGATATGATCCGATACTTGGCAAACCGATACGTACCGATACCGATATTTTACCCGATCCTTCGATTAAACCGATATCAAACCGATACCGATATGGTATCGGTATCGGCCCATCTCTATTGATGATTCTCGATCCAATTTTGGTACTTGAAACTATAAAACTGGCTTATCATACGAAAAACCCATTTTAGACACTAGTTACGTTATCCAAAAATAGATGAAAAACTGTGCTGTCTCAGAGTTTAGGTCTTATGGCGTCATCTACTCTCAACATAAGTATTTATTTTCTTCAAAAAATATCGGGTAGAAATATCGGTTCATTTTTAACCGATACCGATATATCGGTTAAGGCCAAATATCGGTACCGATATGGCATCGGTATCGGCCCATCTCTAGATATAAGACCCAATTAACTATATCACGCGCTTGTGGCGCCATCCCAGTGCAACCAAGGGATCTAAAAGAAAAAGCGGGAAATTTGACTGATTTCAAGAATACATGCTGATGGCCGAAATTCAAGTTCGTGACGTCAGGATACGTAAAATCTCCAAAAATGTCTCTGAAAACCTAAGGAAAGAAGCAATTCGATAGGCGTTGACAAAACTGATTCTATTCCAAGAGCAATACCTTTATTTACTGAGGAAGAGTCCATTTTTTCCGTTTATTTACTTATACATTTCTTATCTAGGTTTCGAGATTACGACAGCATCGCCTGATTAACGTGGTAGCTGTCCGTCCGTCCCTAAGTTTTCTAAAGTGTCCCACGTGCCCCAAATAGGCAGGTTAACGCAAAGACCACTCTAGCGGTACTTTTCTCAACACAATGGGTGGATATACAAGGTTTTTAGTCTCGCTGAACTTAGTTGAAATGTAACAAATCGTCACGAGTGTCGTCACAGTTATGACGCTACTTCCGGATTTGTATAATTTTTCAAAGATTTTTAAGTTGAAGTTTACGAAATAAAGATAAGATATATAGAGGCAGGCCATCAAAATGGCGGCAAATTTTTCAGAGTGGAAGGCTTATAGGTGATTCTAAGGTGAATGCATCTGATTGGCTAAACCTAGGCATGACGTTTAATGGGGGATATTTTCGCCCGAGGGGCCCTTCAAATCTCGTACACCTGGTTTTTTAAATCATTCAAATCACATAAATCACTTCCCAAATCTAGAAAATCGCTATGAAATCAATCAAATTGCTGCACGAATCAGTGAAATCACTAGTAAATCATTTAAATCAGTGAAATCGCTAGTAAATCATTCAAATCAGTGAAATCGCTAGTAAATCATTCAAATCAGTGAAATCGCTAGTAAATCATTCAAATCAGTGAAATCGCTAGTAAATCATTCAAATCAGTGAAATCGCTAGTAAATCATTCCAATCACTATACAAAGCAGTCAAATCAAGAAATCATCAAATCAATCAAATCATTAGAATCACTATGAAATCACTACCAAATCATGCAAATCGCACCAAATTATTCAAATCTTCGTGAAGTCACCAGTCATTCAAATCGTACAAATCGTTCAAATCATTTCCAAATCATTCAAATCACATAAATCGAATCGAAATCATCGTAAAATTGTGAAAATCACTCCCAAATCAGTCAAATCATTCTTAAATCTTTGAAATCATTAAAATCGAGAAAGATTTCAAATCTCGTACGCTCTCATGAGTAATGACGGACCCCTCGTTTTCACCCCATTGCCCTCTACCTATATTATAAAGAGGGAACGTGATCGACCAATTAGCGACCGACACACGAGTTTTATTCCATGTTTTCTAGATAGTGTCATACTTATGGAAGGAACATATCACTTATAATAAACTTACGTTGATATTTATGGTAACTACAAAAATTTGTACGTAATTCTATTTATTTTGTGGTGTTTTTAGAGCATGCGACAAGAAATCGAACGGCGCCTAGATGTCGTTTCGGACATTCAATGCGAACCTAAAATTATGAAGAAAGAACACGAACTTTTGCTCTCCGAATATTCGCAAGCGCTTCCAAACTCCAGTACGAAAATAATTAAATTTAATCGGCATTATTATTTATTTTTTTGGTTTTTGGTTTTTCCTCTCCGTTAACTTTGCATTATCTCTTAAAGGGAGGGTGAAGTAGAAAATAAAGTGGTTTTTTTTATCGATTCTTACACTAATTGTAAGACCAGTCTGCATAGTTAAAGCTTCAGGAAATACGAGCTCCGAATGATTTTAATATTCAAATTAGGTTCAGATTTTAAGAATAATTTTAAATAAGGACCTTCGACCAATCGCGTAACGCCCTGCGTAACGCCGTGTAAAAGGGACTGTAAAGAAGGCATGGGCGGGTGGGTAAAAATTATTTGAAATACGTCAGAAGCACGTGACCAAGGAGATGCGTGGTTCAAAGAAGCTTAATTAGTTCGTTTTATTTCTATTTCGAAAACTACCACTTCATGGAATTGGCGCAGCAATCTCGCGAAAAACAAGGACTAGATGTTAACCAGTCCCACTCCATGAGGAGCCTTTGCATCACGTGATGTCTGTGACGTATTACAAATAATTTTTACACATCCGCCCATGCCTCTATGCAGTCCCTCTAATTAATTAGAGCTTGGAACGGAAATTTTGTTAACAGGAAGGCAGGGCGTTACGCGATTGGTCGGAGGTCCTTATTTCAAATTATCCATTAAATCTGAACTTAATTTGAATTTTAAAATCATTCGGAGCTCGTATTTCCTGAATGATCCACTATGCAGGAACGGTCTTAAAATTAGTGGAAGAATCAGTAAAAAATTACTTGATTTTCCACTTCACCCTCCCTTAGTTTAAAGGGGTGGTGAAACTGAAAATCAAGTTATTTTTTTTTTATCGGTTTGTTAACAAAAAGGCAGGGCGATACGCGATTGGTTGGGGGTGATAATTTCAAATTATTTTTTAAATCTCAAACTAATTTGAATTTTTTGAGGTATTTCCTGTATTCAGATCATTGGTATTATAATTAGTAGAAGAATTGATAAAAAACCCACTTGATTTTCATTTTCACCCTCCCTTTAAAGGGAATATAAAATGTATGGGGGGAAAATAAATAGATTTTAAATTGCAGGGACGAACTTAACTTCGCATCAACTCTCTCACATCTATCGTATGAAAGCTGTTGATTCCTTGACGTTGTTAGGTAAGCTTGTTGAATTTTAATTTGGCCAAGTTCGTCCACTGCTCTTCCTTGAAACAATTCAATTCTCGCGCATTGCAGCGTTTCCCACAAAACTTAGCAAAAACTGAGTAAGACCTTCCTTCCTTTGCTGTAAGCAGACGAATTTTGTCTCTTTAAATGATCACGTGTCATTGTTGAAGCGGCGGCGTCGACACATGAGGGCGCGTGCTACGCGTTTCAATAGGCCTTTCTGAAAAAAAAACCAAAAGAATCCTGGGTAAAAGGTCCGACAGCGGTTCATTCGAGTCAGTTCAGTTCTAGCAGCTGAAAATTTAACGTTTTTCGATTTTCAAGTTTTTGTTAGTTAATTATTATTATTTAAACTTAATTTCGTATATTGTATTATCTATTATTATAACAGTTAAAAAAAGCCGTTAAGCCTAACTATGTCCCAATAATCCAGCTCCAGATGGCGCCTGCTGTCGTGTCAGTGACGTTTATCCGCTTGATATGCGCTTGCGCGGGACCTTTTAAACAAGATGCCCCGGGCTCAGAAACTTTTTCGGAAAGGCCTATTTTGAAAACCGCGATTTAACACGGGGATGCCTGTCCATGGGTAGGTGGTCTGATGTGGAGTTAGTGCTGCAATCTCGCGAAAAACGGGTGCTAATTGTCCAGTCCCACTCCATGTGCCTGTGACATAATTCATGGATTAACTAACGCTAGGGATTGTTCATTCCCCTAAAAGATAAAACAACGCTTGTTCCAAACGCCCCCTAGCAGCGGCTACTATCCCTAACAGGAAATTATAAGAAAATTGGACCAAATATCACGTGTCGTCAAATCACGGAGCTGTATTGTAGAAGGAGTAGAGACTCGTAGCTTCCCCTCTTATTAAAAAAAGCTAGACCTTATTTGTCCATAAAAAGGGGGTATGAATTTTGACCCTCCCTCCAAACCTAGGCGAGCCAATGTAAAAAATAAAGATGGCCGCGAGCTACGAACGTTCAGGAGGGTTAAGCCTCGGTCTTTTGTGTATTGAGTCCGGGTGACGGGAGTTTCTCAAGCGTTTGCAAATCTTATTTAAATTTTTATTTTTACTATTATTTCTATTTATATTAACTATAATAAGGAAAATATTCAAATAATTAAGCCGGGAAAGAAGAAAACGGACGCCTTCTTTAAAACACGTGACGTCAGAGACTGTTTACATTGGCTCCTTATGCGCGAAAATTGTGCGTGGAGCACAAGTACGCTTTTGTCTAAGCCCTAGAGGCCTAGTCTCTACTCCTTCTACAATACACATCTGTGTTTTAACCGAACCAGTTGATGACCACTTCACAGTCCCTTTAAAGGGCAGTGCGAACGAACTTGCTTTTAAGTTTTCCTTATTTTATTTCTTGTTTGTTTTCAGATAAGGAAATTGCTGTTAAAGACCCAAGTAGAAAGCGGATGCCTGGTCAAGACGTTAGGATATTTCTAGTGAAACTGGCTCACGGAAGTCATATCTTGGCGGGATTCGACATTAGGCTCATCCACGAATTCGCTGATCTTTACGAGCATGCGCGACACGAACCAATCGTAAATAACCACCTCTTATTCTTAATTTCAACCAACAGTAGCTTTTAATTTCGAAAATGTGGTGCGAATTGAGCCTAATGATAGATTCGTTTGGGTGCTGTTCACAAATTATGTGGTAATCGGGAACTACTTAGTCACACTTTTTGAATCTCCCTCTATATCATTTTAAAATCATTTAGCCTCTTCAATTAGCGATGTGAAATTACCGGAATTCTTAAAAATGGTAATTTGCCCATTAAAATTTTGGAATAACAAAAATTACCGTAATTTATGGCATTTTATATTGTAACAGGCTTATTGCCACGGTAATTTACGTAATTGACCAGTAAATTACCATTTTAAAGTTATGGTAAGATATAAATCGGTAATTTACGAGGTATTTGGTAAATTACCGGTAATTTAGGGACGGTAAATTACAGACTCACATCTCTATGTTCAATAGTCTTTTTCTGAACACTTACTCAAACTTCCCTCGCCCGTTTCGGCATTACGTAATTTGTGAACAGCCCCTTCAAGGTAAAGGCGACTTGGGTTCGAAACTGTTTTAAGTCATTTTGCCCTAATGGCCACTCTAAACAAGTTACGATTATCGGAGTGTTTTACTGATGACCCCTTTAATGAAATTAGCATTATCCTTCTGTTTCTAACTTAAATTTAACTAAGGGCTCATCCGTTAAATACTCCAATCATAATCGATCTGTGACAAAAATTCACAGAACATTTTCTACTCAAAATCGCTCATTGAACCCTTTGTACTTCGGTCCTACTATCCTCGTAATCGAAATTAAAGGCTATTATCTTTTAACCTTAGAAAAATGGCGATACTTTCTTTATTCTAGGATTTTACCTACGATCATTTGAATCGCTACTTGGAGCTTCTTAGTTTCTTGTGCCATTGGTATGATATAAAATTTCCAACACTATTCAATAGGTCTTTCCTATAATGGGGGCAGTAAAACTGTACCAGTCCAGAAAGAACATATAAAGGCCCGTTCAGATTACCCAAGTTTAGTCAGCTGACAAATCCTAGACTCGTCAGGCCGACTTGTCACCCAAATAAGCCAAGTCAGGTCAAGGCCCGTTCAGATTACCCAACTTTAGTCAGCTGACAAATCCTAGACTCGTCAGGCCGACTTGTCACCCAAATAAGCCAAGTCAGGTCAAGGCCCGTTCAGAATACCCAACTTTAGTCAGCTGACAAATCCTAGACTTGTCAGGCCGACTTGTCACCCAAATAAGCCAAGTCAGGTCAAGGCCCGTTCAGAATACCCAACTTTAGTCAGCTGACAAATCCTAGACTTGTCAGGCCGACTTGTCACCCAAATAAGCCAAGTCAGGTCAAGGCCCGTTCAGAATACCCAACTTTAGTCAGCTGACAAATCCTAGACTTGTCAGGCCGACTTGTCACCCAAATAAGCCAAGTCAGGTCAAGGCCCGTTCAGATTACCCAAGTTTAGTCAGCTGACAAATCCTAGACTCGTCAGGCCGACTTGTCACCCAAATAAGCCAAGTCAGGTCAAGGCCCGTTCAGATTACCCAACTTTAGTCAGCTGACAAATCCTAGACTCGTCAGGCCGACTTGTCACCCAAATAAGCCAAGTCAGGTCAAGGCCCGTTCAGAATACCCAACTTTAGTCAGCTGACAAATCCTAGACTTGTCAGGCCGACTTGTCACCCAAATAAGCCAAGTCAGGTCAAGGCCCGTTCAGAATACCCAACTTTAGTCAGCTGACAAATCCTAGACTTGTCAGGCCGACTTGTCACCCAAATAAGCCAAGTCAGGTCAAGGCCCGTTCAGAATACCCAACTTTAGTCAGCTGACAAATCCTAGACTTGTCAGGCCGACTTGTCACCCAAATAAGCCAAGTAAGGTCAAGGCCCGTTCAGATTACCCAAGTTTAGTCAGCTGACAAATCCTAGACTCGTCAGGCCGACTTGTCACCCAAATAAGCCAAGTCAGGTCAAGGCCCGTTCAGATTACCCAACTTTAGTCAGCTGACAAATCCTAGACTCGTCAGGCTGACTTGTCACCCAAATAAGCCAAGTCAGGTCAAGGCCCGTTCAGAATACCCAACTTTAGTCAGCTGACAAATCCTAGACTTGTCAGGCCGACTTGTCACCCAAATAAGCCAAGTCAGGTCAAGGCCCGTTCAGAATACCCAACTTTAGTCAGCTGACAAATCCTAGACTTGTCAGGCCGACTTGTCACCCAAATAAGCCAAGTAAGGTCAAGGCCCGTTCAGATTACCCAACTTCAGTCAGCTGACAAATCCTAGACTTGTCAGGCCGACTTGTCACCCAAATAAGCCAAGTCAGGTCAAGGCCCGTTCAGAATACCCAACTTTAGTCAGCTGACAAATCCTAGACTTGTCAGGCCGACTTGTCACCCAAATAAGCCAAGTAAGGTCAAGGCCCGTTCAGATTACCCAACTTCAGTCAGCTGACAAATCCTAGACTTGTCAGGCCGACTTGTCACCCAAATAAGCCAAGTCAGGTCAAGGCCCGTTCAGATTACCCAACTTCAGTCAGCTGACAAATCCTAGACTTGTCAGGCCGACTTGTCACCCAAATAAGCCAAGTAAGGTCAAGGCCCGTTCAGATTACCCAAGTTTAGTCAGCTGACAAATCCTAGACTCGTCAGGCCGACTTGTCACCCAAATAAGCCAAGTCAGGTCAAGGCCCGTTCAGATTACCCAACTTTAGTCAGCTGACAAATCCTAGACTTGTCAGGCCGACTTGTCACCCAAATAAGTCAAGTCAGGTCAAGGCCCGTTCAGATTACCCAACTTTAGTCAGCTGACAAATCCTAGACTCGTCAGGCCGACTTGTCACCCAAATAAGTCAAGTCAGGTCAAGGCCCGTTCAGATTACCCAACTTTAGTCAGCTGACAAATCCTAGACTTGTCAGGCCGACTTGTCACCCAAATAAGCCAAGTCAGGTCAAGGCCCGTTCAGAATACCCAAATTTAGTCAGCTGACAAATCCTAGACTTGTCAGGCCGACTTGTCACCCAAATAAGCCAAGTCAGGTCAAGGCCCGTTCAGAATACCCAACTTTAGTCAGCTGACAAATCCTAGACTTGTCAGGCCGACTTGTCACCCAAATAAGCCAAGTCAGGTCAAGGCCCGTTTCGAATACCCAACTTTAGTCAGCTGACAAATCCTAGACTTGTCAGGCCGACTTGTCACCCAAATAAGCCAAGTCAGGTCAAGGCCCGTTCAGATTACCCAACTTTAGTCAGCTGACAAATCCTAGACTTGTCAGGCCGACTTGTCACCCAAATAAGCCAAGTAAGGTCAAGGCCCGTTCAGATTACCCAACTTTAGTCAGCTGACAAATCCTAGACTTGTCAGGCCGACTTGTCACCCAAATAAGCCAAGTAAGGTCAAGGCCCGTTCAGATTACCCAACTTTAGTCAGCTGACAAATCCTAGACTTGTCAGGCCGACTTGTCACCCAAATAAGCCAAGTCAGGTCAAGGCCCGTTCAGATTACCCAACTTTAGTCAGCTGACAAATCCTAGACTTGTCAGGCCGACTTGTCACCCAAATAAGCCAAGTCAGGTCAAGGCCCGTTCAGATTACCCAACTTTAGTCAGCTGACAAATCCTAGACTTGTCAGGCCGACTTGTCACCCAAATAAGCCAAGTCAGGTCAAGGCCCGTTCAGATTACCCAACTTTAGTCAGCTGACAATTCCTAGACTCGTCAGGCCGACTTGTCACCCAAATAAGTCAAGTCAGGTCAAGGCCCGTTCAGATTACCCAACTTTAGTCAGCTGACAAATCCTAGACTTGTCAGGCCGACTTGTCACCCAAATAAGCCAAGTCAGGTCAAGGCCCGTTCAGAATACCCAACTTTAGTCAGCTGACAAATCCTAGACTTGTCAGGCCGACTTGTCACCCAAATAAGCCAAGTCAGGTCAAGGCCCGTTCAGAATACCCAACTTTAGTCAGCTGACAAATCCTAGACTTGTCAGGCCGACTTGTCACCCAAATAAGCCAAGTCAGGTCAAGGCCCGTTTCGAATACCCAACTTTAGTCAGCTGACAAATCCTAGACTTGTCAGGCCGACTTGTCACCCAAATAAGCCAAGTCAGGTCAAGGCCCGTTCAGATTACCCAACTTTAGTCCGCTGACAAATCCTAGACTTGTCAGGCCGACTTGTCACCCAAATAAGCCAAGTAAGGTCAAGGCCCGTTCAGATTACCCAACTTTAGTCAGCTGACAAATCCTAGACTTGTCAGGCCGACTTGTCACCCAAATAAGCCAAGTAAGGTCAAGGCCCGTTCAGATTACCCAACTTTAGTCAGCTGACAAATCCTAGACTTGTCAGGCCGACTTGTCACCCAAATAAGCCAAGTAAGGTCAAGGCCCGTTCAGATTACCCAACTTTAGTCAGCTGACAAATCCTAGACTTGTCAGGCCGACTTGTCACCCAAATAAGCCAAGTCAGGTCAAGGCCCGTTCAGAATACCCAACTTTAGTCAGCTGACAAATCCTAGACTTGTCAGGCCGACTTGTCACCCAAATAAGCCAAGTCAGGTCAAGGCCCGTTTCGAATACCCAACTTTAGTCAGCTGACAAATCCTAGACTTGTCAGGCCGACTTGTCACCCAAATAAGCCAAGTCAGGTCAAGGCCCGTTCAGATTACCCAACTTTAGTCAGCTGACAAATCCTAGACTTGTCAGGCCGACTTGTCACCCAAATAAGCCAAGTCAGGTCAAGGCCCGTTCAGATTACCCAACTTTAGTCAGCTGACAAATCCTAGACTTGTCAGGCCGACTTGTCACCCAAATAAGCCAAGTAAGGTCAAGGCCCGTTCAGATTACCCAACTTTAGTCAGCTGACAAATCCTAGACTTGTCAGGCCGACTTGTCACCCAAATAAGCCAAGTAAGGTCAAGGCCCGTTCAGATTACCCAACTTTAGTCAGCTGACAAATCCTAGACTTGTCAGGCCGACTTGTCACCCAAATAAGCCAAGTCAGGTCAAGGCCCGTTCAGAATACCCAACTTTAGTCAGCTGACAAATCCTAGACTTGTCAGGCCGACTTGTCACCCAAATAAGCCAAGTCAGGTCAAGGCCCGTTTCGAATACCCAACTTTAGTCAGCTGACAAATCCTAGACTTGTCAGGCCGACTTGTCACCCAAATAAGCCAAGTCAGGTCAAGGCCCGTTCAGATTACCCAACTTTAGTCAGCTGACAAATCCTAGACTTGTCAGGCCGACTTGTCACCCAAATAAGCCAAGTCAGGTCACTCGTTTTCAAAACGCAATTAGTCGGGCCGACTAAATTTGAACCACAAGAGGGCACAGAAAGCGGTAGATATTAATAAGAGTGAATGTTTTGGATTATAAATGAACTCGTACTCTCGAATGAGTTCGGTTAATTTAAGATCATCAGAGCTCTTCCAACATAATAAAGGTCAATAACATCAAAGATATTATTTATTGAAGAAAAAGCATCAGTTAAAAAGACGTCAGAATTATAGGGCGTGACAGCTCTCGCGTACAATTTAACGTGGGCTATGGGGGGTACAACGATTCCTATTAGCTTAGCTTCAACCAACACCATGTTTTAACATTTTTTTTTCTTCTAAATTTTGTGTAGGATATCCGATGGAAAGAGATCTCACACCACTGGGTGAAGTGTCAGTGTTTGAATTGAAGTGACAAAAGCGCCTAAAAAACTATGAACATGCAGTCTAATCACGTGTTTCCTTTATCGTTTTAATAATCATCCATGCATATATATTAATTTAATTTAACTTTACTGTAATTATAAACTGTGAAAATCTTATTTATTATAAATTTAACATTAATTTATCTTGGGCTGAAACAGCAATTTTGTAAATATGTCACAAAAAGTATGACCCTGACATAGCCCACTCGATCCGCGCTCATGGACGCAACTTCGCAAGCTGTACGCGCTATAGTAGCCCGTTCAATCGGCCAAAAAGTGGGACTTAAAAAGTGGTTAAACGAAATAATAAACTAGTTTTTGGACTTACGGAGTACTTGTCTTTATTTCAAAGCCAGGCCGAGACTGTGGAGGTTTTTTAGCCACATCGTATATATACGATGGGCTATTAGTTTAACCTGGTGTGTAGAAGAAGAAGATGATGATGTTACGTTCGTTTTTTTAAATAGTGCTTCGAAAAATCACTTCTAGGTGGCGCTGACTCCATAAATTTCTTGTCAACGATTTTTAAATTTATAATATTTATTTTCTTCTCCACCACCACCGGCAGTGGCGGGTTTAACGGTAAGCGGACTAAGCGGCCGCTTGGGGCCCCGGGATGCCATGGGGCCCCGAATTGAGCAGAATTAATTTTCTTCCATTAACAATATTTTTTTTCAAAGTAAAAAATGGAAGAGACTAATAGTTTTAAAAGGAAATAAATGACGAATATTTTCCCTTTCAGTATTTTACCAAGAAGGGATTTATATAAGAAGACCCAAGTCGCGAGATTTTACGCTTCTGCTCTTACGCCGGTGTCAGTGGGCAAGTAAGCCCCACCCCTTTCATGCCCGTCATTGCTCTGCGCTTTCCCATTCGATCCCATGGGGATAGGTTATACGGACGCGAATGATTCCGACTAGAGAAAAAGCAAACCTCGAGCAAAGAAAACAGAATATGGAGGCTGCCCGCGGTGCCGAAACCAAAGGGGAGAGAGAGGGAGATAGAAACGCGCTTTATAAAATCCGCCGAAAAATGGGAAAATAGGAGGGTAGTAAAAACATTTTTCGGTACGTTTAGTTTTAGGACGCACATCCTTTGCGCATGGGGGATTGACCTCCTCGCCTTATCTCTGTCATCCCCTACGTTAACTATGCGCGAGAAAGCTGCGCTCAGGCGCCGTGGTGAACCGTATATTTAACCCCGTTTTCACCACGCATGGATCACGGCTGCCTATAACGATTCTCTCTCCGCCTTTCTCTCCTCTTTGCTGTAACTTTACGACGGTTGCCTTTAAGGTTTTGAACTTATCTTGATGGATTTTGAATATGTGTCTCTATGTGAAAATCGTTCGTTCTGTAATTGTTTCTAAATCGAATCAAGTGTACTATACACCAATGATTTCGTGAGTTCCAAAAAACAAACCAAGGCTTAACGAAAAGGTAAAAGAAATAGATGGTGGAAAACATGTAGCGTTTTTCTTTGCGGTAAAAACGAGCTGCTCCGAGACGGCGGCGCTGTTGCAACCATAAGAGTGTAGATGGATTTTAAGACTCCTGAAAAACGTGTAGGGTGGTCGAAAGGACCAAAAACCCCACTTCACGGAGGTCGCGGGGTTTTGGGAGAGAAAAACGTTCTCTCTTATCGAATGGAAAGTTTTCTGAGCCACGCTCTCCCCATACCCCTTTTTTGTATTGAAGCTAGTTTCTTTTTGAAGAAAGAAAGGTAGAAGAAATAGAAGAGCGCGAGTGGAAGGATGTACTTCCTCACGAAACATTAAAATTTTCATTTTTAAACTTAAAGAAGAGTATTCGTGATTATTTCGGAACTAATATTACAACAGGCGCGTTTTACAATGACCCAGTCGCTCACTTCCGGATTGATCCCAACCGCTTCGAGTCTAGAGACGGAGCGCCTGAAGACGTCAAAAAACCGCTTTGGTCCCATTGAACCGAATTCCCATTCGACAGAAGGGGTTTTTTTTGGGGTCCCATTCGACCGAACGTAGCCAAAGGTGCGATTTTATTATAGTCCCATTGGACCGAAATTCTGTTGAACTGGAAGAAGACATACTGTGTGGTTTTGCATTAAATATATTTTTAATTTAACAACTTATTATTGTTAAAATAAATGTGAGTGGAAAATGTATTACTGCACTAATATTTTGGAAAAGATGTCAGATAATTAATTGGAGAATATTTTGGAAAAGGTGGCAGCTAATTAATAGGAGAATATTTTGGAAAAGGTGGCAGCTAATTAATAGGAAAATCTTTTGGAAAAGGTGGTAGCTAATTAAATGGAGAATATTTTGGAAAAGGTGGTAGCTAGTTAAAAGGAGAATATTTTGGAAAATGTGGTAGCTAATTAGTAGGAGAATGTTTTGGAAAAGGTTGCAGGTAATTAATAGGAGAATATTTTGAAAAAGGTGGCAGCTAATCAATAGGAAAATCTTTTGGAAAAGGTGGCAGCTAATTAATAGGAGAATGTTTTGGAAAAGGTGGTAGCTATTTAAAGGGAGAATATTTTGGAAAAGGTGGTAGCTAATTAAAAGGAGCATATTTTGCAAAAGGTGTCAACGAATTATTGGAACCAAACCAAACCTAACCTAACCTAAACTAACCTAACCTAACCTAACCTAACCTAACCTAACCTAACCTGACCTGACCTAACCTAACCTAACCTAACCTAACCTGGCCTGACCTGACCTGACCTGACCTAACCTAACCTAACCTAACCTAACCTAACCCACCCGAAACCATAATATTAAAATTTTAATTTAAAATTTAAAGACATTGATGGAACTACCATTAAGACTGTACTTCATTTTAAGCACAATTTGTTTATTAGTTCTATATATCTCTTGCCTTGAAAGGAATGAAAGAGAGCGTTGTAATTAGTAACACGAAACATTAACTTTTAATATTACTAACATACCTTTCGGAGATTCGAACCAACAACCTATCGCTTCGCAGTCCAACATCGTATCCACTACACCACCGAATCGCTGACGGCTACAGTGTTTCAAGTTATATTCATGTATTTTTTAGGGGCATATTCGGACGATTGGGATTTCGGTCCATCAGGAATATAGCCATTGGGCTGGAAATCTAAAATCATTGCGGGATATTCGGTCGAATGGGATTTCGGTCCATTGGGAATTCGGTTGAAAGGAACGATACCAAAAAACCGCTCTGAAAAAACTTTTGTCTTTCATTCGTAGCAACTACATTCGGTCATCCGAGCTAGAGCGATGACGTAACACGTAAATTTGAAGCTATCTCGGAGCGCTCTCAGGCGACCCAAAAAACGATATAAGATAAAATTCTAAGTCCCGGCTCCTTTTCCACCCCCCACCCATTAAGGGGGGATTGTCGACTATCACGCGCGCACCGGACGCTATTTTAGGTCTCCTTATATAAATTCCATCTTACAACTACTATTTAATTTTAATATCTTGAGTTTGGAGGCCCCCAAATGGTTACCGCTTGGGGTCTCCACTTGACTTAAGCCACCACTGACCACCGGGAATCGAACCCGGGACCTACGGCATGCCAGCCAGATACTTTACTGCCTCCTCTATAGTCACTTGTTGAAAGAGGGTTGGAGAGGGAACGAAAGTATCTAGGAGCTTAGTGACTCGTGAGCTTCAAGAGAGAGAAAAATGGGATGGATGTAGAACCGGTCCGAGCGGGCGAGAATTCTGGAAGCGCGCTTTGAAATTTTTTTGGTTTCTTCTTAGCTATAAGGTATCGGTGGGACTAATAGTTTTACCCGAAGAGTAGTGGTAGTAGTAGTAGTAGTATTAGTATTAGTAATTAAATTAGTAACGGGCGTTGGCGATATTTGATTCTCTTTGCCAAGCAACCATTGAAAAATTCTTCCCTCTGACCGGTATATTAGGGGATATTTCACTAGAAGTATATTTATTGTAGTAGGGACAGCGAGAGTACGTAAACGATGTGGCTTAATTATGGGCTAGACCATCTTGTTTCTTAATTTAACTGAATTTTATGTCACTCCCCTTGGGTTTAATTTTTGTCAATTTAATTATCATTATAATCAAATTGTTAATTTACTTCTGTAAGCGTTCTTTCGAACCCCGTTCAGAATTACCGTAAATTAGAAATAAATAAGACCCCCCCCCCCCTAGTTTAAGTCTTTTTTCAAATGAAAGACCATTATGACAATGCCTTTAATTTTTACCAAAAAACTAATGTTTATTACGTCGCAATACAAGATCACAAAACTGAACTGAATTATAAAAAAACACCTTAGTTTGGACCAAGGCCGAAAAACAAACAAAGAGTGAGGTTTATCAATTGACTGAAGTTCAGATATTGCAATTTTTTCTAGTTATTTTTATCCACTCAATCCTTAATCACTATTTAATTCAATCAACTGATTTTACTGTTAATCGACCTATTCCCTCTAAATTAATTGAAAAAAATTACATATCTACGATTTTTCAAGAACAATTACATCAAAAACTACCAGCAAGTGCCTAGGAAAATTTTAAGAAATGCTAGGTGACCAATGAGGAGTGGTATTTTGAACTTTAGGAGCTTCTGAATGTTTTTCTCTTCACTTTGTATTAACCATCCGCGAATATTAGGGTTACTACCCTATTAATCGCGAATAGTTAGGCCTATACTATTCGCGAGTATTAGGGTCAACTATTCGCGAATACTAGGCTTAACTATTCGCGAATACTAGGCTTAACTATTCACGATTAATCGGTTAGTAAAACATTTACCAAGGCTTAAATACTCTGGGAGAGCTGCTGATTGCTGAATAAAGTCCAGCTCTCGGACTGAAAAGAAGAGCTAGCTATGGATTAGAACTGCTTAAGTTCAATGCGCGATAAAAAGGATGTGCCTAAAAATTTCTATCTTTCAAGAAATTAGAATGATACGAGTAAAAACGGTAACAAGAAACAGAGTTTCTATTTTTATTAAAACGTGGCCTTACAAGTCCATCTAGTTCTTAAAGATCTGATTTTACAAAAAAAAAAAGCTCGCTCACCTAGAAAGTTGAAGGCTCACAGTAGCCTATAGTTTATGGCGAAAAGAAGTCGGCTAAACTATAGACTTAACAATAACTTACCCAAGTTTCGCTAAAGAGATGCTGCACCAATTGGTGTTGGTAAATGTGAACGATTCTAAAAGTGAACACTTTTTCTTTAAAATTTTGTAACTAATTTTTGGGCGGCTCAAATTCCTTTTAAAAGGGCTCAATTTGTAGATTGAATATCGAGGACTACGATTAAAATGGTCCAAATATTGTAGGAATATGTGGATGAAAGATACGGACCAATATACACACCAACACGGACTAATCATCTTAAGTTGATGCCAATTTTAGGTGTTGCTTAATACCAAGCAAGAGTAACAATAATCCCACGATAACAAACCTTTAACCATTAGATAGATCACGACTTTTGCTCTAAATCTGATATTAAAATCTCTGGTTTCGATTCGGAATTCGATTTAAAAATAGAGTTGGAAAAAACCAACTAAAAATTACAAATGTGAACACGACGTCTGTCATCCGTTGTTGTCGCCTCCGTAGTGTCGCTGTCATGTGTTTTGTTGGGTAGTTTGGTTTTAATGATTTCGTGTCGGTCGTTAACTGCGTGCGAAGCCTCCTGCCCATTAGCATTTCTGCTGATGTTAGTCCATCTAATATCGGTGTTACGTGATATTCTAGAAGCACATGGCTTAGGACTTTTCCTTTTGTTCGGGACTTGGTGAGGAAATTCTTGAGCTTTTGGACCATCTTTTCTGCTTGCCCGTTCGTTACTTTGAGAATGATATGGGCTTGCTGTGACATGTTTTATTCCCCAGTTCTGTAGGAAGGTTATATACATGTATGACGTGAACGGGGGACCGTTATCCGAGATTATACCATAGCTAGCGAATTGGGCATTCAAAAATTTTATTACAGCTTCTGCATTTGTTGTATGGAGTTGCTGCGCCGGTACAAACTTGGAGTAGTAGTCTATAAGCAAGATGTAGTTTTGCCCGTTCCATTTGATAAGTCCATTCCCAAAGTCTGCCATGGTAGCGAAGGAACTTCTATCGGTTGTAATGGCATTTTCGTATTGGCAACATCCCGCTGTCTGCATGTTCAGGGTTCGTACACGACCTGGAAATCCTGGAAAACCTGGAAAAGTCAGGGAAAATTAAAACGAGCCTAAAAGGTCAGGGAAAAGTCAGGGAAATTGAAAAAGAACCTAAAAAGTCAGGGAAAAATATGTTGGAGGGAAATTGAAAGTCTGAGTATAAGGGTGACCTGAAAATTTGTTGTCTGAGATCTGACCAAATTCACGGAGCTCGTTTCGCTCGCTCCGATTATTTATGATTTACTAAGGTAAAGTTAAATTTGAAGGACATAGTTGGTTTATTTTTATAACAATAACAACTCGTGCAAAAATTATTCGAGTGAATTTTCATTGGTTTCATGTATTTGCCAAGTAAATTATTGCAAATGGTCAGGGAAATTTGTGGAATCTAGTCAGGGAAAACCTTGCAAAGGCAGGTAATTTCATTCCAAAAATTTTGTACGAACCCTAGCTGATGTTGTACAGGTTTTTGATATAGTTCTTTACGTCTGTTGACATTTGTGGCCAGTAGACGTGGAGCCTAGCCTTGGACAGACATGCTGATACACCTTGGTGAATGCTGTATATTTGAGCCATGGTATTGATTCGTTGTGAGGCGGGAATTACGAGTTGATCCCCTCTATACATTATGCCTTGATGCTCCCAGATTTCTTCTTGTAATGACCAGAATGCTTGAACTGATGGTGATTTTATGGCAGCGCGATGTTTGGGCCAACCGTGTCGCGTGTATTCCATAACTTGCTGCAGGTATTTGTCGGTTGTTGTAGCCTCTATCATTTTGGTCATGCGCTCTGTGGATAGTGTCACCATGGAGTATATAGTGGCTGTTGAACCATCCAATTAGTCTGTTGGCATTGTTGTATTTCTGTTTGGTGCGCACGATAAGGTGTCTGGAACGTATACCAGCGTTGGATCATAACGGGCGAGTCGCAGGGTCAGTCTTTGGAGCCGTGGTGATAGTAGGTTGAATGGCTTTTTGATTATTGCCAGTAATAGCTTGTGATCCGTTTGCACAGTTATGGGCCCGGTAGCCACAAAGTAACTAAAGTTTTCGCACGCGAAGTACACTCAGGGTTCGTACACGATCTGGAAAACCTGGAAAAGTCAGGGAAATTGAAAATGGGCCTAAAAAGTCTGGGAAAAGTCAGGGAAATTTAAAATGGACCTAAAAAGTCAGGGAAATGTCAGGGAAAAATATGTTG
Source organism: Phalangium opilio (assembly GCA_019434445.1). Lineage (NCBI taxonomy): Eukaryota > Metazoa > Arthropoda > Arachnida > Opiliones > Phalangiidae > Phalangium > Phalangium opilio. The sequence continues at coordinate 91,264 of JAEQBA010002269.1, read as the reverse complement.
GAGGGAAATTTAAAGTATAAGGGTGACCAGAAATTTTTTGTCTGAGATTTGAGCAAAGCCCCAAATTCGCGGAGCTCGCTTCGCTCGCTCAGGTTATTTATGGTTTACTTTAAATTAAATTTAAACGAATTAATTGGCTAATTTTTATAACAATAACTCGTGCAAAAATTATTTGAGTGAATATAGATTGGTTTTCATATACGTTCGCCATGTACGTTATTGCTAATGGTCAGGGAAATTTGTGGGATTTAGTCAGGGAAAACCTGGAAAAGTCAGGGAATTTCATTCCAAAAATTTTGTACGAACCCTGTACACTGCTAGTAGTTCCTTTTCTATTTGCGCGTAGCGCATTTGAGTAGGCGTAAATGTCATTGACGCATATTACACCGGTTTATTGTTCTGTATCAACACCGGTCCTATGCCATGCTAGCTGGCGTCCACAGATATGGTGTTCGGTGCAGATGGATCATAAAACGCCAGGACTGGAGTCGCTATCTTCAGGTCATCACACGCAGTTTGTAATGTCGCTTCCCACTGGAATACCATATCCTGTTTCATCAGTGCGCGTAATGGAGCAGATTTTTCAGCATAGGCTGGTATGAACTTTGCTAGGAAGTTGATCATTTCGAGGAATCGAAGCAGGGCTGGTTTGTCGGGAGGTGGTGGTAGCTCGCGGATTGCCCTAATTTTTTTTGTCTGTTCCAATTCAATTGGGGGTAATTACATTGCCTAGATATGTTATTCGTTGTACTGCCAGTTGCATTTTCTTGGAGTTGAACTTCAAACCCTTTTTCCTTGCGCGCTCGAGGATCTGGTAGAGGGATTGCTTGTTGTTGATCCCTGCGAAGGTTTCGTTCATTATCCGCTGACAGTGCTCAGACGCGGTTGCTATGCTGAATGGAAGTCTTGTGAATCTGTATTTGTCAAACGGGGTGGTGAATGTGCAGAGATATGAGCTTGCCTAGGTGAGTTCTATCTGCCAGAAATCAGATTGTACGTCCAGAACAGTAAAGACCTGGGCACCTGATAGATCTGAGAATATTTCCTGTGCGGTTGGCATTGGATAATGTTCCCTCCTCATGGCCTGATTTAGATTTCGTGGGTCAAGACAAATCCTTACGCCAAGCTGGGCCTTTGTCCCTGTGTCATGCAGCGGGGTCTGCGGCAAGGCGACCTCTGGTTTTCGGACCACGACCATCGGGTGGACCCACTCTGTGGGCTCTGTGACGGGTATTATTATTCCTGCGGCCTGCATCCTCTTCAATTCAGCCTGCACCTGGCTTCGCAGTAGGATTGGTATCTTGCGACCGGTGGCAACGGTGGGGACCGCGCTAGATTTCAATTTGATCTCATAGCTACCTGGGAGTTTTCCTTCGAAGACGTCTGCATATCGTGTAATGAGGTCTTGTGGTGACTCCTGTGGGTATTGATACAGTGGCGACTTCGCGTATAGGCGGTCCTTGCGGATATCTCGGCATGTATGCTGCCTGCGTGCAAAGACTGTTTGGTAGGCGAGTTATGAGTCCCAGCGTTGCCTACTGAATAAGAATTGAAAACAAAGGCTCTATAACCATTTTCATACTTTCCCCTCATCCATTTTTGGTTTCACTTGGGATTGGACCTAGAGTTGTTCCCTGAGGGGCTCCATGTGAAACCATATTTCCAGGCTTAAACACGAACTATTTGGTATCAATTACTTCGGCAGCTCCTGAACAATTTGAAGGCTGATAGCTTTTCAATAATATCGAAGTTTTATCTGAAGCTTCAGCTAGATCCAAAACTTTATCCACAATTGCAACTTTTAGTTATTCCCTAGCGGATTTGATTTTTACAAGTGAATTTTGATTTTGTCTAAAATACAAGCAAGAATACCTTTTATACAAATTAGGTCATCGCCTTTCACCCAAATTAATTCCAACACTATTCCTAAAACTTCATTTCAGCCAATTTTCGATTCCTGGGTTCCGATTCACCCAATTAGACTTCATTGAGCTAGATCGTTTTATTCTTCGTTTCAGTTCTTTTTCTTAGTTCGATCTGATAGAACCTATCCAAGTCAGCTGATCTTAAGCTAACCTTCCCTCTCTTTACCCATAACCCCAAAATAGGGTATTCATATACACACTTTGGTAACAAAAACCAGTGTTCTTTACAAGTCGTCAGACAGATGGGAATTGGGTAAAGCGCTAAGATATTATATAAAAAAGGACTTGGTTTGCCCAAGCCTAAAAAACAAAACGATAAGAGTTTTTTCCAGTTGACTGAAGCGCGGATATTTTATTTTTCTATATAATTTTAAAGACAATCTGTATTTTACTACTCTTTAATTCAATATCCTGATTTTACTGGTAATGGATTTATTTCCTATAAATTAATTGAAATAAAATATCTTATCTCAGATTTTTCAACAACAATTCCATTTTCGTAAAAATTTTATCATGAAAAATCTGAGATAAGTAATATTTTATTTCAATTAATTTATAGGAAATAAATCCATTACCAGTAAAATCAGGAGATTGAATTAAAGAGTAGTAAAATACAGATTGTCTTTAAAATTATATAGAAAAATAAAATATCCGCGCTTCAGTCAACTGGAAAAAACTCTTATCGTTTTGTTTTTTAGGCTTGGGCAAACCAAGTCCTTTTTTATATAATATCTGTTCCTTCAGTCTTTATTTGTATTAATCTATTATAAAATATTATTTGCCTGAAATGCGAAATTTTTCACTTCTAGGACGAGGTTAAAAATGGTTCTACACTTCTACTAATTCTTATATGATACGGCTCACAATTCGTTTTAGAACCCGAGCTTTATAGTCAACTTCAAAACAAACCTGCCACGATTTTACCTATCAAAGCCGTATCTTTTACAGTCCACTTTACGATTGCAATTATCCATGACATTGCGTGCACTGCCCTTGTACGTTTACAGTGATTGGCACCGTGGACAGTTATTTTAATTAAAATACCTAGGCAGGCCCGTAGCCAGAAATGTTACGCAGAGGGGGCAGTATCTTTCTGTGAGGGGGCATGGCAAATGGAATTTTTTTTTATAGAATAACATAAATATCAAAATGTCAGACAATAAATATTTCCGCAGGTATTTCATTATTGACACTCATTTAACACTTGAAAATCAAACTTTTTTAAAAAAGTTTAATAATAAATAAATTGTTAATAAACAATTCTAAATCTAAATTTCTAGTCAGATCTTTTTCGTAGGCTAGGGAGGTTAAGTTTCACATTCTTTCAAGTGACATAGCTCGTCGTTAAAGTGAAAATACCCGAGTAGGGCAGGAAAAGCTTGCCTCGCAACTTCACAAGTCGCTGTTGAGGCGTCAAATGTAAGTCTGTACCCCGAGGGGTCGGTCATTCATGAACTCCCGTACCAGAAGTTTATGACTTCTTATCCTGGGAAGTATTGGACACTAAGGCTTTTTATATAGTATCCATCCTTGTTGGGCAAAATTGCCTATGGCAATCGTAAAAGAGGGTCGAAAGTTTCCTCCCCACTAGGAAAACGATCTAATCTACTGAAAATAAATCCCACGCCGAAAGGCTGTGGCTCTCAAACTGTGGGGCGTGTTCAAAACTTCTTCAGCACCAATCGTTGAATAACCTTCTGTCTAGAACTCTTTGAAAATCTATTACAACCCGTGGGCCTAGGACCCCACACCAGTTTTAACGTTATTTCTAGCAAATAGCTGTTCTTGTCACCGTTTCTGATTCGTTACCTCAAACCACAGGACACACCTTAAAGTTTCGTTACTTGCCCGCTGCTGGCGTGCAAATCAGAATGCAAGCTCAAAATGAGAGAAGCGCCGTAGGTGGCGCGATGATCGGACCTAATAAGAAGTTGGCTAACAGAGATGGTTCCGGACATGGTTAGAGTCCAATACTTCCCAGGATAAGAAGTCATAAACTTCTGCCGTACGCTACCCGTGAAATCAAACTTAAGAAATCCGAAATCAATGCTGATTTCGAAATCAAATAAAAAATCCGAAATCAGCAACGAAATCACAAAACATTAAAGAAATCATAAAATCAGGAAAGAAACACAAAATCACAAAACATTAAAGAAATCATAAAATCAGGAAAAAAACACAAAATCAACAAAGAAATCACGAAATCAACATAAAAGTCACGAAATCAGAAGCGAAATCACAAAATCAGTAAAAAAATCGTGAAATCCATTAAAAAATTGAAAATTCACGAAATCCAAAATCCAAAGAAATCACAAAATCCGACGGAATCAAGGGGAAAATCTTAAAATCCGAGTAAATCACGTGAAAAACCTCAAAATCCAACGAAATCAGGGGAAATATCGCAAAATTCGTCGAAATCACGGGTAAAATAGCAAAATCCGACGGAATCACGGGAAATATCGCAAAATTCGTCGAAATCATGGGAAAAATAGCAAAATTCGATGAAATTCATTGGATTTTATCGAATTCTGAAATCAAACGAAATCCGAAGAAATCAAATTGGATTTCAAAATCCCGAACACTTTATCCAAAACGTCCGACCCCTCGCTGTACCCCGACATAATATTTCGGTCCTGGATGACAAAACCAGCGATATATATCAAGGATAACGACAAAAGGCTATTCCAGTGTATCAGGGATAAATATCAAAAGTGAATTTAAAACATACAAATGAATCAGAGATATATCAATTAAAAAAATCCAAGTGTATCAGGAATATACACAGGTAAAGACAATAAAGTCTAAAATACGTTGATATACATTCAAAATAGTTTTAATATTTGTGTACCAAAATGAAAATATTCATTACAGGGGCAAAGTTAGTTTGATAAGGGGGCATTGGAAAATTTTGAGGGGGCATTTAGGGGCAAACCGAAATCTTATTTGAGGGGGCAGGATATATTTTTGAGGGGGCATTGCCCCCTGGTTCCCCCCCGTGGCTACGGGCCTGTACCTAGGCCACAGGTCCAGTTTTAAAAATATCCTTATTTCCAACACTGATCCATCTATCCTTCCAGCTTTTACAATCACCCATTGCATAGACTCACTCAATAGTCTGCCTAAGCATGGATTTATAATAGAAGCTTACGCTTCCTGGATATTTCACTCACCTTAAAACGCGCACAACATTTATTCCTCGTCTGAAATAGTACCAGCCTGGCACGCGCGTTTGTGACGTAGAATTTGAGGCAAATTCAGAGGGGGGTTGAAGTTTTTCACGTGATCGAGTTCTAAAAGAAAAAAGTTTGCCTCAATTTCTACGTCATCAGCCCCCCAGTCCCCACCCGCGCGAATTTTTGTGACATAAATGTGTTTAAAATCAAAATGCCTTACTGAAGGCTACAGGGAAATATCCATGAAGCGTAAGCTTCTATTATAAATCCATGGCCTAAGTAAGGCAACTTAAGCCTTGGACGAAACTAACATCTAAAATATAAATTAAAAAGGTATCTTAAGTATAGAATTTCAACCGAGACACATAATTAAACGAAAATTAGTCCCGTCAGAGAAGTTTTTAATAAATATAGTGTTATATTTATTGAAAAATATCAAGTTAAAGTTTCAAGGCGGTGAAATGGCAAATTAGCGTCGTCTACTGTAGAGTAACGAACAATTAGCGTCGTCTGCTGTAGAATAATCTTTTGAGGTTCTTACATTTTTAATTAAATTAACATACTTAGACTTAATTAAATTTGATGAAACTTGAAAAAGGCACACCTTGAATAGTTACTTGTTAATTTAAAAGTATTCCGAAAGCTAACTTCCATGTAGTTTCTAAATGATTCGATGTACAGGAGCACCAAAAACCCCATGTTATTCCTATGGGGAAATCGGCGAAAATCTGTGAATTTTCATTTAACATTACGGGAGGGTGTGGGATCTTATCTAGAAGCGCCTACCGGCCCTCTAGAATAATATAATGACTTCGGCGAATGAAAGTGGGAGAAATGCTACCTTAGCCACCGTTATGTAACATAACAAAACCCGTAATTTATATCTATCTTTTCCATACATTCTAATGGCGGAGGTGTTTCTTGATTTAAGCAAAGATAACAAGTTGGGAAACAACAATAAACCTCTCCGAGTCGAGACGAGGGCCTACATGTTCGAACGAAAAATTTACTTTCTAAACACAGGTCCATCAGCCAATGAAAGAAACCAGAAATACATAGTTCCAATTTGGCGAGATATTGCCAAGGGCATTTGTGAAGGTTAAGGAGTTTAATCATTTTCTATGTATCATCAATAGCTCTAATGAGGAACTAATATTTTTCACTTATATGTGGATTAACTTTCGGCTCACTCTGAACCGTTAGGACCTCCTAAAGAAGGACACGTAACAAAGTCAATTCTAGTTTATATCTTATTTCATAGACCCAATCGTTTCAACACTTATGGAGAGATGAAGTTTTAACATCCATATTATCTAATGAAGTTAAAATGTACGTTTACACTATGTATAAATGTATTAAAGCTGAATTAAAAAGTAAACACCAAATTTGAAATGTCAATATTAAAGGACCACCGACAACAGAATCAAAATTTTCGTGTTTTCTGTACAGGGTGATAGATTTTATATCAAATATTATCCCTCTTAAAGGATTTAATTATTAAAAATTTATTTAAAATGTTATTACAAAAAGTTCAAATTGTATAGGATAGCCGCTCAGATTTTAAAGATTCTAGGTTTAACCCCCGTGCAGCGCCTCTCTAGGGAATTTAGTGTAACTATCGACGCGAGCTGATCGTAACTACGGTACTACCGCTCATTTCTAGGAGACCGGGTCCGTAGCTCCCGCGAGTGCGCGTCGGGTCTAGCCAAGGCTTACAGGATTTGTCAAGGGAAATTTTTCGGATTATGTTAGTTTTTTCTGTTAAACAACTTGAACATCCAAGAATCGCGCATCGTTTATTGTAAGGCATCGCAAAATAAATCTCGATCAAATGGTAATTAACTAGCGATAACGGATAATTGAAAAAATTAGCCGAGGCCTAATACCACAAGACCGCCGCCATAGAAATTAGATAAGTCAGCGGAAAACCGGGAATGAAACTCGACGCGAAAGAGATGGCGCTACACGTAGGTTCTTTCTGGCGGTCTAACTAAACTTTTTTGGGGGGGGGGGTGAAACTGTATCTTTCGTTGTTAATTACCTAATTAAATTTTTATCGTATTCTGATGAAAATTGGAGATTAACCATTTTTTGGTGTCCTCTAAATATTTTCATGGTTTTTAAACAAATTTTTTCTGGTGACGGTTCTCCTTTAACTATTTAAAGAATCGTAATGCCGAAAAATATTTAAAATATTTCCATTTAATATTCTGCAAAAAGAAAATGTTCTAGTTTTGTAAGATCTCTTCTTCATCCTACTCGCTTTATATTAACTTTGAGATGCGTGTAGTGTTTCGATTCAGATGCAATCTTCATCACTCGTTCTATATAAACTCTAACTTGTGTCATTCCAAAGAAAGAAGTTTATCTTAAATAATTAAATAAATGTAATGGATATTAATTATTTTCATCGTCAGTATTTTACGTTAATTATAGTTAAGTCGTTTTAAGAAACTTTATTCCTAAAATCATTTTAAACATAGCTATTTTTAACGTTTGACTTCTAGCGAACACCTATTTCAGAACTTTTGTAAATTTAGGGTATGTAAGGCGATTGATTCACGCCAAGGGATAAGAAAATGCGCAATTGCGTGAACCTTTGGTGGAAGCCCTGCTATTGGGAGACTAGACGTTTCTAGTAGACGCTCGCCGCGTGCATCTTAAGCCTAACGACGATGATGGAGTAGAAGTCGATGATACTGATTGGTGTCTAAGTGGTATAGACGAAAGACCAGTAGATGGTGGTGTTAGAAGCCAATAAGAACAGATTGGTGTGTATGTGGTGTACACGAAAGACTAATGGTGTTGTTGTTAGAAGCCAATAAATACCGGTTGGCATTGGGTGAAACAATTGGCGGATAGACAGCAGATGAAAGTGTAACGGATAGTTAATGATTGGCGTTAAATAAGACAGATAAAGCAATGAAGTAAAATTTTCCGAATTTCTGTCTACTGCGAACGCCGTCTGGAAATTGCGAACAGGATTGCTCCGATTTGCCAATTGCGAACGCGGTGAAAGACAGACAGACACACAGACACGTCCAGTGTAAAACCTCTCTCTGACGTCATCGTCACTCAGAGAGGTAAAAAGTAGGTCATACATAATTTAACATTTTTACCAATACTTAACATTGAATTCGACGTTTGCTCTATTTATGTATTTGCATAATTAATTTATTGTCAAAAATAGAATTTTTCAGAGTTAACTAGCGTTATTCTATGAGAGAGGTATCTCTCTTAGATAAGACTTCATACTGATTTAATGTATAAGGTTGGTTTTTTTTTATTTTGTGTAACATCTTTCGTATTATGTGAACTGTTTTGAAAAAATTCCACGGATCTACAATCCAGGCCTCTAATATGTGGCTAAAATTTCAAAGAGATCCTTAAAACAGTTTTTTTATAGAAAATAAAGTTGCTAAGGGTGGTTTTCATTAGGTTAAAATTATTCAGTCGATTTGGCAAAAAAAGAGGAACATTTTACCATAGGAATAACATGGGAAATGTTCGCTGTGACTGAAAATCAACAAACCAAGCTATTTAAGAGGATCAGGTAGGAAGATATGTTTTTCAGATTTGACAGATTTTCGTTATTCTTTTTAATAATCAAACATATTTTAATGGTCTGTTGAGCTCAATCTGTGAGTTTAGATATTTAAAGGAAAGGTCTAAGACGGAATTCAATTTTGTTATTTTGGAGCGCAGCTCAGAGTGCAAAGTAATTGTTATCGTTTCATATTGAAACCATAAAACAATTCGTATAAATTCAATTATGTGATCATTGCATTTAAAAAATTCCTGAGCGAGCGTAGAGAGCTCCGAGATTTTTGATCAGACCAAATGAGACCTCACTAATTAGTAATTCTGCGCTTGAAACGTCATACAGCTGGGATTATAAAAAATTACTTCGAAATGCCAAAAACATAAGACGATTTGTGAAATTATAGGAAAAATTAGGACCCCTGGGGGCCCTGGCAATGTATTCTTCCCCTAACCATTGACATCACTATTTACATAGAGTGGCAGTTTTGCCACTTTAATGGTAGATTATGGACTGCATAAGCATTAGGCAGACCGTATTCGCCCATTGTAGCTGACAGCCTAAGTAAGTATTAATCTGTCTTAACTCACTGGTCGCGTGGCAGGAACAAGATATCTGCAGTGAGGAGTGGGCTAGAGCTTGTCTTCACTATTTACTACTTGACATTTGTTTATTTCGTTTTTGCCGACGCTAGAACGTGTAGTTTTTCTCTACGGCTCTTACCCATTTTGGCCCAATTTTGGAATTATTAGTTACTGAAGCTCGTTTAGGACCTCCCGAGTAAAAAATTCGGACTGTACTGTACAAGGAAAATTTCGAAAGGGCCCCCAAACGCCACGGGCTCGCCCGCAGTTGCGGGCTCTGCTCCCCTGTAGTTACGCCACTGCTGACCGCTCTGAATGACATAGAGAATAAAATAAAAATAAAGACGCTTCGGCTGCTGCTAATTAGGCCAGTAAAGATTTTGAATTACATTTTTAATTAAAATCAACGCTGTCCTAAGAGAAGAACAATGGTCTGTTTTTGTTCAAGATAAAAAAATGTCGGCCGACTGTTTGGCGGGTGCGACATTTCGACTCGACACCGGCCATCCACGTGACCAATTATGTAACACTCGTTGCCAACCGACTAATCGGGCTGAAGGTGCATTCTCTTTCAATCTGAGATCTTGCGCGAGTGCGAATCTAACTGATAGGAGTTGTGATAATCAAGGTAACTACTAACTAGTTCTCTCTTCATATTTGCCCTTAACTTACTGTTAAATGTTTCAGCCAATCACGTAATTAAAATGACTTCCTAGTTGTACCATGGAGGAAGTGCTCCCTGGGTCTACTTGTCTTACATATGCAGGGTGTGGGTGTTGGTCATAGAGTTTGATTATGGTCAGATTTTTAAATAAAAAGGCGAAATTTTGAACTCCCCGAGTGACGATGACGTCACGGAGCGGTATTACACTGGACGTGTCTGTGTGCGTGGATTAACTAACGCTAGGGATTGTTCGTTCACCCTGAAAGATGAAGCATGCATGTTCCAAACGCCCCCTAGCAGCGGCTACTTTCCCTAAAAGGAAGTTATAAGAAAATTGGACCAAATGTCACGCGTCCTATGACGTCAAAATTGAAATCCCGCCTAAATTAGAAGCCACCATCTTTAAAATCCGCAAAACCGATATATTTTGACTAGAGATGGCGGTATATCTACATCCGTTTCGGTCCAATAAATTGGGGGAATGAAGAGGGAAATCAAGAAATAATTCGGAACATGTAACTGGCGATATTAATACATTGGAAACACGGTTAGTGAACAATCCTTAGGGTTAGTCAATCCAGGCTGCGTGTGTCTGTCACCGCGTTCGCAGTTGGCTAATCGGAGCAAACGGGTTCGCAGAAAGCAATTTCTGGCTTCTACTCCCATCGTTAGGATTAAGAAGTAGGCGGCAACCGGCCAGGGTTACGAGACACGTCAAGCTGTCCTGCTTCCCAATGGCAGGGCTTCACCAAGGTTAACGCAATTGCGTCTTGCGAATCAATCGCCTTATATACCCCAAATTTCCTTAAATAATTAAGTTTCTTAAAACGATTTAACTAGAATTAAGGTAAATTAATGACGATTAAAATAATTTATATCAGAAATACATGAACCGAAATTATCTACGAGGCTATTTTTCGCCACAGGCAATGTCTCCGAGTGAATGGGGAGGGAGTCTAGAAGGAAGCTTAGTAAATTTTACCCTCCCGCGGCAGCGGGAAAAATATTTTTGGAATCATGGGTAATTTCGCTGGCATGGTGACAGCCAAACAATTTTTCTTCTTTCTTTAAAATCGTCGTGACGTCGTCTGCAAACCTAGGCCTAGTGGTCAGTGGTGCACTGGTTGGTCGGTGGTTCGCGTTTCTGATCATTATTAGCTTTGCTATTAACAGGGGTATTAGAAAATTTGTCTATTGTTTTTGCCTTGTTTATAATATTTAAGGGCAATGAAAAGTACTGCGTTGCAACATTAACAGTTTTGATCAAATTTTTGTTTGCGTTTTAATTAAGTTGCAAACCACGGACTTATGCTCTTTTGGTTTGTTCATTAAAAACAAATTACACTGCGTAAAAACCTTTTGATTAAAAATAAGGCACTTGATTAAATTTTCACTTCTGGTTAATCCCTACAAGCAGAGCAGACTGCCATTATTACAAAGACTAAAAGAGACACTTTCCCACAGTATATTTTTAGTCTGTGTATAAACAAAGCTTCTTGTAGCAATCGCTAGGTAGCGTATTCAAAGCTCACTCTTGAATCAGAGATGATTGTATTTCTAACAGGGGGCTATAAAATACGGCGCCTAAGGAGGGGAAACAGAGAGAACTTGCCTCTAGCGTTAGAGGAATATGTCTCCGATAATTTCGGTTCACGTATTTCTTTTAATATCAATTATAGTTATTCAATAATTTAAGAAAACCTCTTAATTGCGTCTCGACTCGGAGAGGTTATTTTTGGATTCCCAACTTGTTTCTTTTAGCTCGAAGCATACCTTATCAAAGACCATTTCCAAAACCTTCATTGGTGGAAAACCAGAACCGAAAAAATATCTGTCCAACCGAACGGCAATTCCGCCATGCAATTGCCATGAAATATTTCCGATGAACTTCTTTCCATCGTATTCCGTTCTGATTTTTCCGCCCAGTAAGAAGATCTAATCGAAACTTTAATTACCGGTATGCTAGCTATTTTTCCTGATATTGAACCATCATTACCAAAGCCATTATTGCAGCTTTTCGCATGTAAACCGAGATTATATCCCTGTCTTTAAATTAAGGACCATTTTCAGTCAACTTTTTCCAAGCCTTTGCCTTTGGCCTTCCCTTTCGAACTTTTGACGGGCTTCCGAAGACAGAAAAATAAATCGAAATCGAAAAGCCGCAACTCGGATCGTTTTCAAACAAGCATCAAATGAATAAAATTGACTAAAGAGGGCGTAACTCAATTACTTTTACTTTAATCGGATAAAACTTAATGAAAATAAGAAGCAAATATCAAACTCTTTTAGATATCCACTTCTTGAACTGAATTTGAAGCTTGTTTGAAAACCATCGACAATTTGTGTTCCTGCCTTTGACTGAACATTACTTCAGACGCAGAGGCTTATTTTTGGATCAAAAAATCTTGATTGAAAATGCGTCTTTAGAAATAAGCTTTTTAACTTCAAGGCGTCGTAACGCTGTCGAGTTTCTATAGTTTTGATTTCGCAAATGTGCGTGCAAAACTAAGTGGACTTTTTAAATGACTTTAATAACACACTCCGTGATTGCTTCTCGCGTATGCCATCATTTCAAAAAAGGAATCATTTCAACTTGGCGTCGGGGGGGGGGGCAGCCTCTTAGCGTAGCCAGTGAACAAGTCTGCACCCTCGCTTGTGCAAAAATCATGACACGTAATCTTTAAAAGCCTATTCTTGACAGCGCTAGAATTATAGCGCGTAATTCGTAATAGGTGGACCGGGAATCTGAGGGTGATTGGCTCTTCGTTTGGCGCTGTTAATCCAAGTCTGTTCTCGTGATTTGAAATGAACGTTTTAACTAAATGGTGTCGAAACACTATTAAGGCTCTGTTTTTACAGGATAATGATGCGACAAAAAAAAAGAGTATGCGGACATAATTGGACTCTTCGGTCGATTCTGGTGGTAAAACTCGTTTTGACTTCTCATGGTTAGGACACGCTGTAGATTCGATCATTTTGTGTCTCTAAATCGGACCGTAAATTTGCTGTTGGACAAGGTGCTTCTATTTGCTTAAAATATGGAAGAAGAGGTCTATAACGTAAGCGTATTGAGTTTCTCTGGAAAGGTAAGTTATCAAAATCTGAAAACGTTTTAGTTTAAAGATAGTGTTCGTTGTGACGTTAACTTGACGCTGTAAGATTGTCGAAATAGTCGATTATTGCCTCGGAGTTTTTTGAGTTTGAAGAAATTGCGCATTGAGTTTCCGTGTTTCATGGACTATAGTTGTGAACTTTATGATATCATATTAAATTTAATCCTCTTATTTGAATGAAATTTAAAATTTTCTAAATAAACTTTAATTGGATAATAAATTTTAATTTCCTAGCCGCTTTGGGATTTACCTAAATACTCTGTCCACAGAATGACTTATTACATATTTGAAAATAATAAACATCTCCGGTAAAGTATGCCAGGTCACCGTTAACCAAGAGCAAATTTAGGTGGAGTACAAGTCTTAGCTGTTAAAAATTGCCTTGAATACGCGTCTAAGCAAAAACAAATTTAATATTGTCCGTACACTTTAAGAAATTTCCGTAAAAATAACCGAAGCGAAATGATACCAAAAACGCTACTAGCTGGAATTAAATTTACCGCTTTATCATATTTAAATCTATGATTAAAAGAAATTAATTATTAATGAAGTTTCCATTAAATTAACCGTTTTGTTGCATATGAAATTTACGGTTACGTTCTTCTCCAAAAAGATCATGCGGTGGCAATTTGATCCGTGAAAGGGCTAATGGTAAACGGGTTGTATAGCTACAGAGTTTTCATTCTTTTTATGGTGCGCATTCACTTTCAGTGCGTCTAGCCACAAATCAGATTTGGTGTTAAATAACTTTATGGCAAAGAAAGAATATTGTTAAGGTGAGACGAGACGATAGTGTTTACACTGCAAACCAGTTGTGAATGTAGCTATGAGTATATCGGGTAAACAGCTGAAGCGTAGACAATTGGGCCTTTACAAACACACAAGGTTATATCTCTCCAAAATTTATACACTTCATTTCCTGTTCTTTTCCCCATTGACTGATTTCCATGTGTCCAAGACTTATCCTTATGTCGTCTGCTTTACTGTATATTAGCTATGCTTGGAATACTGCTTCAATAATTCGTAAATTTTTACTTCAAAAATGAGAAATAATTCCATATCTAGGTAAATAAAATAAGTTTGAAGTAGAAGACCTCTTGACTCGGAGAGGTAATAATTTGGTTTTTCCAACTTGTTTATTAATTTATAAAGGCTGTGTTGCTGTTATTTATTATAGTTGTCGTTGACCCTTCAATCGGTTGTTGTAATCGGTTTTTAGCTACGAGTGTGAAATATATTTCAGATTATGATCTGTGAGTGTGTATGTTGGATAGAGGAAAAGACCTTTTTAGCTAGGCGTGGTAAGAACTTAAAGTACCCCAACTGTTGGGTAATCTCGAATATTACCTTAGCGAAAGAGAAAACACGAATAATTTACTACGTTAGCTCATACGAATAACACGGCTTCCACACCGCCAACCACACGTAGCTAATGCGGAAATTGTATTTGCGTGACTTGTCTTTATAACGTTTACTATTTTACCCTCACTTGGAAAAACATTTCTACGTTATCTCTATGAGAAAATTTAGTCTTTCTCTGAGTTTCTCACCAAAAAGTCGGATTAGTTTTATGGTTTTCGATGAAATTTGTATTATATTGAAATTTGTTCAAGGTTTATAACGGGGTACTCCCCCTTGGTTTTGCTCTTGAAGTTGTAAAAGACGCTTTTATAATTGAGCTTATATTTTAAGGTACATACACGTGAATGATGGTGATGAAGATTCCTTTGAGGTTTGTCACTATAAATAAAACATTTTAGCCCTAAGTTTGAAATAAGCGCCCCACCCTCGGTTTCATTGTGTGCTATAGAGTAGTGTCGGTAGAGAGGGGAGTAGACTGTGTATCCCTCTCTAGGCGCGCTTTTGTAAGAGTGGATACTGTACGCGCCTGGTAGGGGGATGACACTGAGCAAAGAGATACAAGGGTATGACGTTTGCATACGTAGAACTGACATTACTCTATTCAAGTTGAAAAGCAAGCCTAATCCAGATAAGAGAGGAACATTTGAAAATTTGCACATCTCCCGCTGCGCAGGCTGTCTTTTACTTCTGGCAAATCTCGCTAGGAGAATATGTAATGCAGAGCAGGCTATTGATGTCGAAATTGCAACAAGCAACGCCTTGACTAAAAAACTTAAGTCCACCGACTGCACTAGAGCACTCTAAGCGCACTCTGGGCCAGTTTTCGTCCGTCACTGGGAACACGAGTGCAACACTCGCCCAGAGTCGCGTTTTCCACTGGCCCCAAAAACTGCCAGAGAATTGCTCTTTCTTGTTCTGAAAAATTCGACCGAGCGACGGTCCTCGAGTGTTTTTACTTTCTTTTATATTAGTTCGGTTTCTTTCACTCTTAACTAATTATAATGGCTGGTTCTTTCGAGTGTTAATTAAGAATGAGAAAAAACAACCACGATGTTCGGGTGCCATATTTGTTCTAAGGTTTATTGTAGCCTGCTTTGACTAGTTCGTTAGCGACCCCTAGCGACGAGTAATACAAAACAATTTGACCCGCAAAGTTTAAATAAGTCAAATGCGTAACAAGTGTGACGTAGTAACGTGTTAGATCGTGTCCCACTGACGAAACGTTCTCCGCCAAAACTCTAGTAGGTGAAATCTTCTCAACCTGAGAGCACTGTAGTTTTCTTGACAAGGCCCATTTAAAATGGATGGTCCAGCTTTGCTTGGAAATTCAGAGTAAAAATGGTCGAGAATACATTTCAGGCAACGTGAAAATAGTTTAAAAGCAAGGCGTTATTTTTCATTAACCTTTTTTCATTTCACTGTATAATTTTAATGCGAATGAGTTCAACTTCTTTCAACTCTTCATGCTGCCATTAAGGGCCAACTACATACAAACTGTTTTTCACATACGCATTTCCAGAAAGCGGACCTGACAGTAGTGCCAATGAGTTACGAATTTTCAATGCGAGATAGTAGGTTTGCAACATTCACAGTGCCATTCATGTACGCCCATCAAAGATTAATGTCTGCCAAAAATCTGACGTTCAACGCTGCTCCAGTCGGAGCCTTCGACGATTTAAAAACTATTTCCATTGGTGTGAGTCTAGAGAGTTTTGTACCGTCTACAAATACTAAATAAACATATATTTTAGTTTGTGGGCTGCTAGGAGCCTCCAGCTATAGGGTGGTGTAACCAAAAATCTGATAAGACTTCATGAAAGTCTTATCAGACTTTTTGTGTAACATGATTACACCGCGATATTGAAATCGTTCCCTACATAAAAGCTATGACCAAACGTAACGTAACAATTAGAGCTAAGAAATATCAAACTCAGATTTAGTCGTCGAGGAACGAGTTACAATTCGGGGAAAACATTTTCCTTCAGTTCCAAATTATCTGCTGTTCGTGTAATGATGTAGAATGGAGTGTATATAAAAAATATAGAATTTTCTTTTCGTGTAAAGCTGAAGAACGTATATCTTTAAGTATCTGAAGTGTATCCAAGATCTCTGTTTTTAGTGCCCTTTGCTTGAGAGCCATCTTGTAATTACGTCTATTTTTTGGCAAAGTAATTCATAATCGTTTCTTCTCTGAAAACACTTTTTCAGGTTTGGAGCGGGTTGCTTTGCGTCATGGGAGTCTTAACGATGATTGATATCATTCACAAGCGAGTGAAGAGAAATCCAGGATCAATGATGTCCGTCGCTGCTCAAAAACTCTTTTTTTATTTCGGAGCCATTTTGGGAAAAGGTAGAGTCTCCAGAGTCGAACAATTTATCGCGTCGGGCTTTTCAAATTTTGGAAATTAAGGGGCAGTTAGTTACAAAAATTTTAAAGCGCGCGCCCTGATTCCTACGCCGAGCAGAGCCGCGGTGGTCTAGTGTGACGTCACACAAGCGAGTTGTTGGAGAGAGAAAAAATTCCGAAGGGAGCGTGAGCCCCCCCTTGCCTGTCTCGGACCGTCGCACGCGTAAACACTAAACACGAAAGATGCCGTATAAATCTATCAATTTTGCACGCCATCTATGATGGACGCGCAAAGTTATAAATACATCCAATCTAAAGAAAAGGAAAAAAATAACCCTTTCTATCCATTTTCCGTAAATTAGTGGATAAACGATTATTTATAAACGAAGTTGAGGATATAATACGTTTTAACGAGCAAGTTCTGAGGATAATGGCGTTGACAACATGGAGACATAATGTGGAGTTCTAAAAAAACTTAGAACTTATACTTTAAAGCCACTATTAAACGCGGAATAGCTAAGGTAGTGAAATACAACTTTTTCGAACTTCCTTGAACTATGAATGCGGTATTGAATTTGCGAACACGTTTGCTTCGATTTGCAAACTGCGAACGCGGTCCCCTTGGTTGCAGCACACAGACACACCCACACGTCCAGTACAGTGAATGGTTTTAGTCAAGCAAAATGAACAGTGCCTTCAATCACTCAATTTTTCTATTGGTTTGTGTTGGTGCAGGCTTCGACATTCCTTCGTCACTGGCGATTCGCTTCAGCGTTGGAGTCTATCTCTTGATAGTAGTGATTTTCGCCAATTTGTTCAACGGAGTCTTGAAAGCCAATTTCTCGTCTCAGAAGATAGAAAACATTAACAGTGCAAGGGATTTATTGAAAGTACCCGACGTCAAAGTTTTCATTTCTGAGTTAATAGAAGACCGTGTTAAACAATCGGTGGAGATTTTTGAACACTTTAATCTCATTCCTAAAGTCCATTAATAAAATTTCATTTCAAACAGACTGAAATGAAAACTCTCTGGCATCAGCGAGCAAAACGCTCAGAAGCGGGAGACTTACAGTCAGGAAAGGAAATATGGTTTGGAGATTTACCTACTTTACAGATGGCCTTGTTAATGCACTTCGATGAGCCAAAGCTGAAACTATTGCATTTTCATCTTGGTTCGGCCAAGTACTTGGAACAACCGCTAGTGCTCACAGTTAACAATGCAACAATGAATCCGAAAGCTCTGAAGAACATCAACCAAAGGTTCGTTAACTTTCTTAATGCACGAACAGTCTACGTTTTCGTACTACTTGAGTCTTCTTCCATAATTCTATACCTCAACTGGCGTTCACGCGCATTGACTAATAACGCTGGAAAAATGCTAATTATTATACAACTACACTCGTTCCCATAATGGCGAGTTCAAGAGCTTCGTATCGCGTTACGTTATTGCTCGTGGAACCGATGCGTAGTAAAATGGAAATTTATAGCAGTTCCACTTCCAACTGCCGATTGATCCCGTAGACCATTTTCATAACTCGCGCATTTTAATCGAAATCGGCTTAATTATCGTCAACTCTTCATAGGCCTAGTGTCACTTTGGGGAAAATCATTTTTAAAATCCCGGCCCAAAGTGTCGTGTGTACCTTGAAACTATCAAATAAAGTCAGCATTAATCACGCGGACAAATTTTGCAACCTGATTTAAGTTACGGAATTGAAAAATTAAAGTATCTCACCGTTTGGTGATTGCAGATTGCGGACTTTCGTGGAAACCAGCCAAATAACAGCATTTTACCGCTTGTTCGAGAGAGACTTTCACATCGAATTGGAACCACAACATTCGACGGCTGAGAATGAAGTACACGTACTCGGGTTCAAGGACATTGAAGCCAAGTTCCGATTGTGGGCGGCAATGCTTGGAGTCGCTTCTTTCGTCTTCACCGTCGAGCTACTGACAAGATTCCAATTTCGAGAACCACTGCACATCACTAGGATCAAACGAGGATTGTTAGGAATGTAAACCCTCGCAACGGAACTTTGAACCGGAAACTGATTTAAAACGATTCCGATCCGAACAAACACATGGCTAAGAGTCGGTTCAGACTAGTATTTATTTTCACAAAGCATAGGTATCTTCATGGTTAAATCACACATCAAAATTGTACACCACCCGACACCCGTAAGCAAAGATTACAAATTTTAAGACATGGAGCGAGACCGCATTCGACCGAATTCAATTTATCATACACAATAGCGGACGACGGTAACCGCGAACTAGCACAAGACTATCTTTCGGTAGTGAATTAGCTACGCCGGTTCAGCGGCCAATTACGGCGAAACTCTGATGTCTCGCGACTTTTGGCCATTTTCACACTTTCCCCTTGTCCACTTTTGGTGATACCAAGAAGTGATATCTAGTTCACTAGGGAGAAGGTATAAATTCGCCACATTTCTAGCTTTACCTCCAGTCCAAACGTAGGTCCGGAGTTAATCCCCGCCTCTAAATTATAATTAGCATCTCATTGGTTCTTGATCCTAACGTCAGGGCGACGCCAATGACGAAAATTACTGACGACTGAGCAGAGGCGAATTAGCCCGGCCTCCTTTTACGTCCCAGCTTGTATTTTGAAAGGAGGACTGGGACTATGTCGCGCGAATACTTAGGCATCTTTTACCATCTCCCTAATAAACTAGATATCGCTTCTTGGTGATACTAAGCTACTATATTTCTTATTGTCGTTCGAGGATGAAACCAAGTTTATTTAAATGGGTGACACTTGGAAATCACCATAAGCTAAAGTAACTATAACTTCGTGGAAATAGCTAACGCAATCTTCGACAAATTCTGAACTAACCAAAGTACTAAGTGAAACACAATAATTGTAACCGTAAACAAATTTTTTGTCAGGCGTGTCAGTGAATGAAACCAGTCTTTTTCAAAATTCTTAAAAAATGGAATTATCTAGTGAGGGTGCGTTCCAATTAGAGAATTCAAAGTTAATAGTATATACTACTTTATTACTTAGAATATTGAAATTACTAATATTTTTGTAAATTCGCAATGACTCTTAAAACGAAAATAGGCGTAGGAATTTGTTTACGAGACATAAATTACTACATAGATATTTATTGATGTATTCTAAGAAATAAATGAAAAATAAATAATTCCTAAATGTATCTTTGGGAAAACAAATAATTACTAAATGTATTTGTGGGAAAATAAATAATTCCTAAATGCATTTTTGGGAAAACAAATAATTACTAAATGTATTTGTGGAAAAATAAATAATTCCTAAATGTATTTGTGGGAAAATAAATAATTCCTAAATGCATTTTTGGGAAAACAAATAATTCCTAAATGTATTTTTGGGAAAACAAATAATTACTAAATGTATTTGTGGGAAAATAAATAATTCCTAAATGTATTTTTGGGAAAACAAATAATTACTAAATGTATTTGTGGGAAAATAAATAATTCCTAAATGTATTTTTGGGAAAACAAATAATTACTAATTGTATTTGTGGGAAAATAAATAATTCCTAAATGTATTTTTGGGAAAAAAATAATTACTAAATGTATTTGTGGGAAAATACATAATTACTAAATGTACTTGTGGGAAAATAAAAAATTACTAAATGTATTTTTGGGAAAACAATTAATTACTAAATGTATTTTTGGGAAAATAAATAATTACTAAATGTACTAAAAATAAATGTATCAACTTACTAGCCAGCTGAAAGTGTTCTAGATGTGTATGGGAAAGCAACCTCACCGCGACTAATCGGCTCCCAGTGAGGGAAGGCTTTCTGTACTTGTACATGTATACAAAAACTGATTCTGAAGTTGTAATTTCATTTCCAGGACGAGTATAAAGATTTTTTCTAAATTTCTACAAACTATTATAAGATACGTTTCACAACTCCTTTTAGAACCCTAGCTTTATACTGAATTTCTCTTGCCACGATTTTTGAACCATCAAAGCTTTCACTTTTACCAGTCCCCTATGCTATAGCAATATCAATGGAATCGCGTGCACTGCCTTCCTTGTTCATCACGGGTCTACTAAATAACTGAGTAACCAACTGAGTAACAGCGCAATAACCACGCGGAATAATCAATTGGGTCATAGGTTTGTAGATTAAAAAGTGGTTTTGGAAACACTGCTCCAGTGGCGTAGCGACGTTTGTTGGGCCCGCACGCAGCCCGATAATTAGAGCCCCTTCTCGAGCGTTCAAAAAGTGTGAGAACATCACGAACGTTTAATATTACTACTTTTTCATTTCATATTTTATAGGAATTGCACCTTGTCACTGCTCACTACTAAGATTTCTCACACATACATGGTTCACTCCCCTTAACAGCAATACAAGGGATGCGAAAAATAGGATGCCCTTCGCAAAATAAGAGGATTATATAGGACTCATATATTGTTAGATTTAGAGTGTGGATAATTTTATTTTATTGAAAACGTAAGATTCTTTAAATTGCGTTACATCGAACCAAATGTGGATGAGAGGGAAAGTATGACGATGGCCATAGAGCCTGTGTTAAAAAACGCGGACATCAAAGTTTCGCCAATAACTATTTAGTTTACTAGTGACTGATGGACTTGCAAACTCGCGACTGAAAGTAGTTCAGATATTTATGCTCCTTGGTTTAATCATAGCCCACCCTATCACGCGCATCACGACGCAAGCTGCTCGCGCTATAGCTTAATTACCGAGATTACACAATAGCAGACGACGGTAACCGCGTAACCGCGAATTAACACAAGACCTATTTTAAGGGAGTGAACAGTCCCAGTATAGCTACGCCAATAAAACGGTCAACTACGGCGAATTTCTGATGACTCGCGACTTTTGGCCATTTTCATACTTTTCCTCTCATCCACTTTTGATCGAACCTAGATCTAATCAAAAACTGAAGGGCTCACACAGACACACATTTAAATTTACATGAATAAGTGACTAATATTTAATAAAATGTAAGCAAAAAGGGACATAAAAGTGACTGAAAATCATCAAATCAAGCTATTTAAAAGGATCAGGTAGGAAGATATGACAGATTTTCGTTATTCTTTTTAATAATCAAACATATTTTAATGGTCTGTTGAGCTCAATCTGTGAGTTTAGATATTTAAATGAAAGGTCTAAGGCGGAATTAAATTTTGTTATTTTGGAGCGCAGCTCAGAGTGCAAAGTAATTGTTATCGTTTCATATAAAAACTATAAAACAATTCGTATAAATTCAATTATGTGATCATTGCATTTAAAGATTCCTGACCGAGCGTAGAGAGCTCCGAAATTTTTGTCCTAACCAGAAAGGCTTTTGAGAATAATTAGTGATAACAGGGAAAAGCTATGAGTAACTATAATTAATTTTAACTGAATTAAAAGTGTGAACAGTTTAACATTAACGTTTGAACACCCATAATCATTTTGTTAATCTCTCAAGTGAATAATTCTGTGATGAAAAAATTTTTATACACATTTAATCCCTTGTGTCCCATTCGACCGAACGCGTTTCACATTCAACCGAAAACAGCCCAAATGTGCGGTTTTGGGAAAATATATATCAAGATTTAAAAAGAAAACGTTTTCACTTTTTTTAAGGAATTTATTTACCCTACAGTTTTCGTTGTATATATATATACTAGCTGCTACCCGCGGCGTCGCTCGCGTATAATAAGAACTTTCATCAAAATGATACAAAGAATGGGCAGATTTTACTGATGACCAATTTTTTTGTAGCACCCTAGGAGCGAAGGCACTCGGCGTTGCCCGTCAGTCCGTCGGGACATTTTTTATTACTTTTCACGCGGACATTATTCCATAAAGAAGGGTTTTCAAATTTCTGGCCGCCATTTAAAAAGATGGCGACAAATCGAACCCGAAAGACCATTCAGCCCTTCTATAGGTTAAAGGAAACCAGTGTACTAAATATTTGCGAAATCGGTTCAAACACGCGGACTTTGTTGCATAGAAAAGATTTTTTACATTTCTGGGCGCCATTTTTTAAGATGGCGGCGGATTGAAAAATCTTTCTTAGTACGCGCCTACTACTTATGAGTAACGTTCCTGCAAATTTTCAGCCTTCTAGGGCAAGCGGTTTGGGCTGGGCGTTGATTATCAGTCAGTCTGTCAGTCAATCAGTCAGTCAGGACTTTGATTTATATAGATATAGATATATTGATGTTTGAAATGCAAAATTTAATTTTAAGAGTGATTGATAATGGAGAGAATTCCTAATAAAGGCGGCTTTCTTTACATTAATAATGGCTACTTGTTTCAATTGAATAAGAAAAAGGATAAAACTAGTTACTATAATTGTAGAAATCCCTCCTGTAAGGTTCGAATAATAGAAGTAACCTAACCTAACCTAACCTAACCAAACCTAAACAAACCTAACCTAACCTAACCAAACCTGACCAAACCAAACCAAATCAAACCTAACCTAACCAAACCTGACAAAACCTAACCTAACCTAACCTAACCTAACCTAACCTAACCTAACCTAACCAAACCAAACCAAACCTGACCTAACCTAACCTAACCTAACCTAACCAAACCAAACTACACCAAACCAAACCTAACCTAACCTAACCTAACCTAACCTAAACCTAAACCTAAACCTAACCTAAACTAAACCTAAACCTAAACCTAACCCTAACCTAACCTAACCTAACCTAACCTAATCAAACCTAACCAAACCTGACCAAACCTGACCAAACCTAACCTAACCTAACCTAAACCTAACCAAACCCAACATAACAGTAATGTTTTGGAAAAGGCATATTATTTGAGAAGTCAATGAAGCTAAACATGAACATTTTGGAAAAGGCGTACCATAGTAAAATGATTTGTAAAATACTACTAACCTAACTTAACGAACCCAAACCTAACCTAACATAACAGTAAAGTTTTGAAAAAGGCATATTATTTGAGAAGTCAATGAAGGTATAAAACATCAATATTTTGCAAAAGGCGTAACATTGTTAAATGATTTATAAAAAATTACTAACCTAACTTAACCAAACCAAACATAACAGCAAAAGTGGATGAGAGGAAAAGTATGAAAATGGCCAAAAGTCGCGAGTCATCAGAGTTTCGCCGTAGTTGACCGTTTTATTGGCGTAGCTATACTGGGACTGTTCACTCCCTTAAAATAGGTCTTGTGTTAATTCGCGGTTACGCGGTTACCGTCGTCTGCTATTGTGTAATCTCGGTAATTAAGCTATAGCGCGAGCAGCTTGCGTCGTGATGCGCCTGATCGAGTGGGCTATGGTTAAACCAAGGAGCATAAATATCTGAACTACTTTCAGTCGCGAGTTTGCAAGTCCATCAGTCACTAGTAAACTAAATAGTTATTGGCGAAACCGAGGGGTCGGACATGGAGCGATTTTGTGTACGGGATTTCAAGATTTTGGGATTTTCAAAATGATTTTGGAATTTTGACTTGGATTTTAGGATTTTGACCTGGATTTTAGGATTTTAGAATTTTGAGTGGGAATTTGGAACTTTGACCTGGATTTTGGGATTTTGAACGGCATTTTGGAAATTTGACCCTTATTTTAGGATTTTGAACGGTAGTTTGGGAATCTGACCCTGATTTTAGTTTTTAACTTATTATTATATTGTTCTGAGCGCTGAATTTTATGCCAGTGTATTATCGTCGGATTTCAATCCCAAGTATATTTTTTTCATTCAATTTACTATACTACCACTTAAGCGTAGTGTAAATACCGAAATTTAAAGTAGATCACCCATTCATCATATTTTGACACCATATTTAATGCATATCAGGGCAGTGGCGCTAGTTATGTTAACAAATAAGCCGACCGTCACAACAGATCCGTTTTAGAACCCTTAAAATTAAATTGATTTTTATTACTTTTAACACTCGGCCTATCTACTAGTTTTCATCGTAACATGTTGATACAATTAAGAAGTAGAAATTTATCCGAGAGTTATCTGTAGAATAAAAGAACAAGTTGCGAAACCAAAATAAACCTCTCCGAGGTGAGACAAGGGCTAACTACCAAATTAAGAGGTTTTTCTTAAATAACCAAATAAATATAGTTGATATTAATTATTTTAATCGTCAGAAATGTACCTTAGTACTAGTTAAGTCGTTTTAAGAAACTTTATTCCTAAAATAATTTTAAACATAATTATTTTTAACATTTGATTTGTAGCGACCATCATTTTCACTGATTTTGTAAATTTAGAAGGCAATTGGTTCATATTAAATGATAAGACAAGTTGGGAAACAAAAATAAACCTCTCCTAGTCGAGACACAATTACGAGGTTTTTCTTAAAAAATTAAATAATCGTCATTAATTTACCTTAATTCTAGCTAAATCTTTTTTAAAAAACTTTATTCCAAAGGTCATTTTAAACATAGCTATTGTTGATCTTTGAATTCAAGCGTATGCCTCTTTAACAACTTTGGAAATTTAGGGATAAGCAAACCCGCAATTGCGTTATCCTTTGGTGGAAGCCGTGCCATTGCGAGGCTAGAAGTTTCTCGTAACCCTAGCCGATCGCCGCATGCTTCTTAATCCTAACGATAGGAGTATACAAGCCAAAAATTGCTTCCTCTGAACACGTTTGCTCCGATTTGCCAACTGCGGACGCGGTTACAGACTCACACACACACACCCCCAGATCGTACGTCCAGTGTAATGCCTCTCCGTGACGTCAACGTCACTCTTCGAGGTAAAATGCCGCAATTACGTGATCAGTTGGTGGAAGCCCTGCCATTGAGAGGCTAGGCGTTTCTCATAACCCTAGCCAATCGGCGCGTACATTTTAACCCTAACGATGATACTGGAGTACATGCTAATATTGCTCACTGTGAACTGCAAATGCGGTTCGGATATTGCGAATACCTTTGCTCCGATTTGAGAACTGCAAACGCGGTGACAGACACACAGATAAGTCCAATGTAATAGCTTTCAGTGAGCTCTGAAGCTGGTGTCGAGCGTTTTATGCATCTGTAGATCATGGAAGACTAAGGATAATGGGGGACGATACTTATAAGGCCAGGGTTATAAGATGTATTAATCATCTAATATCCCTGGTAAGGTCAACTCCTACCAGCTTAGGCTGTTAGCCATCAACAACAGGCGGATGGGGTGGGTTTAAAAAGGCGGAACCGTATCCATGGATTAACTAATGCTAGGGATTTTTCGTTCCCCCCTAATGCATGTTCCCAACACCCCCTAGCAGCAGCCACTATCCATAACCGGAAGTTATAAGAAAATTGGACCAAATATCACGTGTCCTATGACGTCAAAATTAAAATCCCGCCTAAAACTGGGCGCCGCCATCTTTAAAATTTGCAAAAACGATTTATTTTGCGTAGAGATGGCGCTATATCTACATCCGTTTTGGTCCAATAAATTGGGGGAATGCAGAGCGGAATCAAGGAATAATTCGGAACATGTAGTTGGCGATAGAAATACATGTGAAACGCAGTTAGTGAACAATCCCTAAAGTTAGTTAATCCATGCCGTATCCGTGTAAAATTCTTGCCAGGAGCTAGATTTCCTTTTCTAACATCGTGTTCGCGCATACTCCGTCGCCTCTGAGTTTTAGCAAGAAGCCATTTTAGATTTTAATACAAATTTCGTGATTTTGAAAGGGATTTTAGAATTTTCACTGGGATTTTAGGATTTTCATTTTGATTTTAGGATTTTATAATTTCCAAAAGGATTTTAGGATTTTCCGTGGGATTTTAGGATTTTCAAAGTGATTTCAGGGTAAGTGTATGGGATTTTGGCCGAAGTCCGACCCCTCGGGCGAAACTTTGATGTCCGCGTTTTTTAACACAGGCTCTATGGCCATCGTCATACTTTCCCTCTCATCCACATTTGATAACAGTAATGTTTTGGAAAAGGCATATTATTTGAGAAGTCAATGAAGCTAAACATAAATATTTTAGAAAAGGCGTAGAATAGTTAAATGATTTATAAAATATTATTAACCTAGCCTAACCTAACCTAACCTAACTTAACTTACAATTTCCTTCTCTGGGTTTGAACCCGAGCCTCTGAATTAAAAGCCTGATATTCTACCATGCTGCTGCGGTGATTCGAAATCCTCACAGACATTTAATTAACTAATTCTTTCAAATAAATTCCCATTCAGCAGAAACCCACCATTGGGCTGGAAATTTAAATATATTCTCCATAAAAAACCAAAAAGCGGTTTCGGTCGAATGGGATTCGGTCCAATGGGACTATACCATTTACTCCTAGGACTGTAAAATTGAGAATATGTAATAGCCAGAAAAATAGTAAGCATGGGTTTTAATGTTAAATTTTTTTAGGTATAAAAAAGGGAAGGGGGAGTTTGTTAAAATACTGCTAATATACGTAAAGATGCTTTTTAAAAATGGTAGTGATTTGTTGGTGTAAAATCTTCAAAACTTAAAAAAAACATAGAGAATATGCAAAACTTCCAGAAATATTAATTGTAAAAAAAAATGGTTTAGTTATTTTATTTACAAGTGTGATGAAATATATATATATATATATATATTGGTAAACGCAATAGGCGAAACTATAAATTCGGAGGGGGACCGAAAATATGGTACTCACGTGACCTAGAGAAACTAGAGTACCATGTAGCGCAAGAAAATAAAATTAAATTCCCACGTGATTACGGCTATTCTTAAAATGCTTCATGTCTCGTGGTTTTCATCCCATATTAACAAGTTGATCAAGACCGAAGATACTTTATAGTAACGCCTATTGGGGAAATAATTGTCAAACAAATTCTCCAACAATAGTAGGATATTGGTTAGTGGGACAAATTAATAAGTTCATATGGCTGTTAAATAGTTTAATAATTTTCCTTATAAAGTTATGAATGAAACCCTTTAAAATACGCAACTATTAGCTTTAAACGTGAAAAACAAAATTTTTATTTACTGGAAAATAATTATAATGAATACTATAAATACATAACAACCAGGGAAATTTAATTCCAAATTGCATGCTATAAATAAGCGTAGCAATTATCAAACCAAATGTGTTTTTAAAATAAATCTTTAGCACATTCCAATAAAATAATCATGCGTGTTTAAACCTTGACAAAAAGTTTAACCAAAATATTCTTAAATCAATTTATTGTTTAAATGATTTGAAAGTAATTATTGAACAGCCATAACTTTAAAAAATTACAATTTATATTTTAACTATTATATAAAATAAATAATATTATTAACCCTAACTTTTGTCATCAATAAACTACTGTAAATCTCATTTGACTTTATTTATCAAAGGTAAAATAGTTACCATTAGTTTGGCTCTCGAAGTTGGGGACGCAAGCTAGATGGGGAAATCAGGGAAATTTCGAATTTTTATTGAAATTCAGGGAAATTTCGAATTTTTATTGAAATTCAGGGAAATCAGGGAAATTTCGAATTTTTATTGAAATTCAGGGAAATCAGGGAAATTTCGAATTTTTATTGAAATTCAGGGAAATCAGGGAAATTTGGAATTTTTATTGAAATTCAGGGAAATCAGGGAAATTTCGAATTTTTATTGAAATTCAGGGAAATTTGGAATTTTTATTGAAATTCAGGGAAATCAGGGAAATTTCGAATTTTTATTGAAATTCAGGGAAATCAGGGAAATTTCGAATTTTTATTGAAATTCAGGGAAACCAGGGAAATTTCGAATTTTTATTGAAATTCAGGGAAATCAGGGAAATTTGGAATTTTTATTGAAATTCAGGGAAATCAGGGAAATTTCGAATTTTTATTGAAATTCAGGGAAATCAGGGAAATTTCGAATTTTTATTGAAATTCAGAGAAATCAGGGAAATTTCGAATTTTTATTGAGATTCAGGGAAATCAGGGAAATTTCGAATTTTTATTGAAATTCAGGGAAATCAGGGAAATTTCGAATTTTTATTGAAATTCAGGGAAATTTGGAATTTTTATTGAAATTCAGGGAAATCAGGGAAATTTCGAATTTTTATTGAAATTCAGGGAAATCAGGGAAATTTCGAATTTTTATTGAAATTCAGAGAAATCAGGGAAATTTCGAATTTTTATTGAGATTCAGGGAAATCAGGGAAATTTCGAATTTTTATTGAAATTCAGGGAAATCAGCGAAATTTCGAATTTTTATTGAAATTCAGGGAAATCAGGGAAATTTCGAATTTTTATTGAAATTCAGGGAAATCAGGGAAATTTGAGTCAAACAGGGGCCGGGTAATTAAGCAAAATGTTCATAAAAATTCCCTCCGTAGGATTAACATTACACTAAACTTTGGAGGCTCATAACTCTGGTTCTAATAGAGATACGGGGATGTACTTTGAGTATGTTATAGTCCTATTTGCGGCCCCCCCTCCTTCGATAGCATTTGCTCCATAGGATACTCCATATACGGGAAAAACCTGGAAAACTCAGGGAAATTTGTTTTCCAATAATTGTATGAACCCTGTGAAAAGCCTTTGGTTGTTTAGTCGCTTAGAATGGGGCTCTATGGGCTACCATTGGTCTTTCAGTATTGGTTCGTCCATGATGAAACATGCAGCAATAATATCTACGAATGATTTTAAAATTCAAATTAGGTTCACATTATTTTAAGGATAATTTGAAATAAGGACCTCCGACCAATCGCGTAACGCCCTGCCTTCCTGTTAACAAAATTCTTGTGGCATGTTCCATGCCGAATGAAATTTATCGCGAGATTTGATAAAGTTTTCGCGCGATGTGATAATCGTGGCGCGAGACATGGAGCATGCCACGAGAATTTTGTTAACAGGAAGGCAGGGCGTTACGCGATTGGTCGGAGGTCTTTACTTGAAATTATCCATTAAATCTGAACCTAATTTGAATTTTAAAATCATTCGGAGATATTTCCTGCGGACTGGTCTTATAATTAGTAGAAGAATCGATAAAAAAATCACTTTATTTTATACTTCACCCTCCCTTTAAATTTAAGTAAGAAACTGTGCTAATTTAACTAAGTGATTATCTGTACCACTACAATCGTAACGTTTTGCAAAATGGCACGAAATATTTTGACTCAAAATTACCCATAGAACCCTTGTACTTACCACCCTTTTTGCTACACGCTGTATATTTAAAGGAAGTGGAAAATTTTTATCGGTTTGTTAATAAAAAGGCAGGGCGATACGCGATTGGTTAGAGGTCCTTATTTCAAATTATCCTTAAAATCTGAACCTAATTTGAATTTTAAAATCATTCGGAGGTATTTCCTGGGTGTTTCACTATGCAGATCATTGGTATTATAATTAGTAAAAGAATCGATAAAAAACCCACTTGATTTTCATTTTCACCTTCCCTTTAAAGGGAATATAAAATGTATGGGGGAAAATAAATGCATTTTAAATTGCAGGGACGAACTTAACTTCGCATCAACTCTCTCACATCTATCGTATGAAAGCTGTTGATTCCTTGACATTGTTAGGTAAGCTGGTTGAATTTTAATTTGGCCAAGTTCGTGCGCTGCTCTTCCTTGAAACAATTCAATTCTCGCGCATAGCAGCGTTTCCCAAAACTTAGCAAAAACTGAGTAAGACCCTCCTTCCCTTGCGGTAAGCAGACGAATTTTGTCTCTTTAAATGATCACGTGTCATTTGTAGAGATATATTGCGATGCGCCGAGGGCGCCGACACATGAGGGCGCGTGCTACGCGTTACAATAGACCCAACCAACAAATCTTCTCGTTCGCGGGTTTTGAGACGAGAAAGGGATAGCCTTGGCTTGAATTTGCGATGCGCAGAACCGGTTTTACCCCAAGAACTCAGAAAGTCTAAACCAATCAGAAAAATAAGAGATTTATTGTCGTTGCTCAACGACAGATGGTACTACAGTCAACTTCGTTAGTCACGTGATCGTATCCCTTAGATGGAGACGAGACCAAACCAACTAGTTTATTTGTTGCTTGGGTCTATTTGAAAGCCGCGATTTAACATGGGGATGCCTGTCCATGGGTCTGAGGTAGAACTTTGTGGAGTTAGTGCTGCAATCTTGCGAAAAACAGGGGCTAAATGTCCAGTCCCACTCCATGTGCCTGTGACATAGGCTGCGTTCAGTAACACTCATCAGGAAAAACATCGATGTTTGGGAAAATGAAATCGGTGTTCTTTTGGCGTCATGATGACGTTGCAGTTGTTGAACGGCACAATTTTGTGTAATCGATGCTTTTCAAAATGGCGACGATATTATGATAACGTTACTGCAGAGGCTTAAATAATAAATCCAAAATATTTACGAAGATATTGTACTTCAATTTATCAATTAAATCAAAATTCTGTCAGAATCCATTTTTTACCGAATAAATATATTGATTTTTAGTATTATTATCGATAAGGATAATATTTGTCAATTCTACATTATTTTAATTGTCGCGGCGAAAAATGACGAAATTTACGTCATGAATCCGATGCTCATCAAAAAAACCTCCTCTCACAGCTGATTTTTCTGATGGGCATCCGATGAGCATCATGACGTCACGCCCAAAGACGCGAAAAACCGTTCAGTAAGACATCGATGTCATCTTTTAGTCATCGATGTTTTTGATGCCGGTTACTGAACGCAGCCATAATTCAAATACTTTTTACCCACCAGTCGATGCCCACTTTACAGTCCCTTTAAAGAGCAGTGCGAAATAACTTGCTTTGATTTAATAGTTTAAAGTGTTAGTGTCACCAAAAATCGCTATTTTTAAAACAAAAAGGTTTTATTCCCATCTGAAAGATCAAATCTTTCTGATTCAGAATATCTATTTATATAATGCATTATAATTTTTCAAATAAAATTAAAACCCCGGCTTTCGGAACTATTTTGACAGTTAAATTTCGTGGTACTCCATATACCCCTGGTGATGTCACGATTCGAGCGCTCGTGAGCACGCGGCACGCGCGACTTCGCAAGTCCTATTTTTTTATTGATAGGTGGTACTTTCAAAGTGATCGAATTTGACGTTTAAAAACCAGGCTTAGCTCTCGTAATGAAATCTGTCTCGCGCTGGTCAACCTCTTATGACGTCACCAGGGGTATATTTATAATTTATTCCGTCTTAATGAGGTATGTGAAATATCAATTTTCTTTTTCATATTACAAAATGAATAAATTTCTATAAGACTTTTTACCTTGGATCTACTGTTATTATAACCCAAATGATGTTTTAAAACGAAAATTAGCCACTTTTCAAAAAAGGTGGCACTAACACTTTAAGTTTTCCTTATTTTTATTTTTTTTTGTTTTCAGATAAGGAAATTGCTGTTAAAGACCCAAGTAGAAAGCGGATGCCTGGTCAAGACGTTAGGATATTTCTAGTGAAACTGGCTCACGGAAGTCATATCTTGGCGGGATTCGACATTAGGCTCATCCACGAATTCGCTGATCTTTACGAGCATGCGCGACACGAACCAATCGTAAATAACCACCTCTTATTCTTAATTTCAACCAACAGTAGCTTTTAATTTCGAAAATGTGGTGCGAATTGAGCCTAATGATAGATTCGTTTGGGTGCTGTTCACAAATTATGTGGTAATCGGGAACTACTTAGTCACACTTTTTGAATCTCCCTCTATATCATTTTAAAATCATTTAGCCTCTTCAATTAGCGATGTGAAATTACCGGAATTTTTAAAAATGGTAATTTACCGATTAAAATTTTGGAATAACAAAAGTTATCGTAATTTATGGCATTTTCTATATTATAACAGGCTTATTACCACGGTAATTTACGTAATTGACCGATAAATTACCATTTTAAAGTTACGTTATGATATAAATCGGTAATTTACGCGGTATTTGGTAAATTACCGTAATTTATGCCATTTTATATTATAACAGGCTTATTACCACGGTAATTTACTGTTAAATTACCATTTTAAAGTTACGGTAAGATATAAATCTGTAATTTACGCGGTATTTGGTAAATTACCGTAATTTATGTCATTTTTATATTATAACAGGCTTATTACCACGGTAATTTACTGTTAAATTACCATTTTAAAGTTACGGTAAGATATAAATCGGTAATTTACGCGGTATTTGGTAAATTACCGTAATTTATGGCATTTTTTATATTAAAACAAGCTTATTACCATGGTAATTTACGTAATTGACCGGTAAATTACCATTTTAAAGTTACGTTATTATATAAACCGGTAATTTACGCGGAATTTGGTAAATTACCCGTAATTTATGGGCAGTAAATTACCGACTCACATCTTTATGTTCAATCGTCTTTTTCTGAACATTTACTCAAACTTCCCTCTCCCGTTTCAGCATTACGTAATTTGTGAACAGTCCCTTTAAGGTATAGGCGACTTGGGTTCGAAACTGTTCTACATCATTTTGCCATAATGGCCAATCTAAACAAGTTACGATTATCGGAGTGTTTTACTGATGACCCCTTTAATGAAATTAGCGTTTTCCTTCCGTTTCTAACTTAAATTTAATTAAGGTCTCATGCGTAAAATACTCGAATTATAATCATTCTGTGACAAAAATTCACAGAACATTTTCTACTCAAAATCGCTCATTGAACCCTTTGTACTTCGGTCCTACTATCCTCGTAATCGAAATTAAAGGCTATTATCTTTTAACCTTAGAAAAATGGCGATACTTTCTTTATTCTAGGATTTTACCTACGATCATTTGAATCGCTACTTGGAGCTTCTTAGTTTCTTGTGTCATTGGTATGATATAAAATTTCCAACACTATTCAATAGGTCTTTCCTATAATGGGGGCAGTAAAACTGTACCAGTCCAGAAAGAACATATAATTTTGTTTTATAAAAGGACTAGCACTGTTTTACTATTTTGTGTTCCTTAAACTTCGTAGTCTGGCAGCTCTGTTTGCCAAGAGTTTTTGGTTACATTGCTTTGGTCATGGCGACGACTAAGGCCTAGGCTGCCAATGTTAAAAAAAAATCCTCAGGCTCATGCGCGAAAATGCCGAAGTGTGTACCTTATTCTAATCATAATGTTAGGAAAGGATTTTAAAATATCCACAACAGTTAAAAAACCGAGGTTTAACTTTTAGGGTCGTCTGCTAGACCGATAAGGTACAATTCGTTCAGTTGTATAGATAAGACGCACTCAGAAAGCATTTGATTAAGCTCTGCTCCTGCGCACGGGGGCATCTACAGCGCCCCCCTCCTGCCATTTATCCCTGTGCCCAATGGAACCTGTGAAACCGCCGTCAAGGCATACGGGATCGGACAGCGGGCCCGGCAACGCCCCTTGAGCAGGTGACTGAAGCGGGACACCGTCAGCGGCAAGCCAAAGAAGATACACGCCCCAGGAATGGAAAGTGTAGCTTCCTCTAGTGTAAATTTTTGTCTGGCCCCTCCTAGTACGCTCCAAAGGCAGGCTCGGTTGACCGAGGTATTTCCGGTCTACATTGAAATTGCATAGACCGGAAGTTCCTTGGTCAACCCAACCCCCAGACATACCTTCCATTCCTGGAGCGTATATTTTCTTTGGGCGAGCCCAGCCATTAGGTGGTCGGTGACAGGGCTGGACTAAGGCAGCAGAAGGCTCGAGGGTACGGGGGATTGCTCTCCGAGTACAGCAGTGCCATACGGTCCAAAAATTTATCCACGGCCCCCAGAGGGTTGCCAAGAGCTGGGAATGAGCCATAGCAACACCCGGGCGGGGGCGAGGCGGCCGAGCAAAACGTTCGCGGAATGGGGCAAGGAAAGGTCCGAACCAAGAGCGAACCCAAGGAACCATCCTAACCGGCACACCAAACTCGGGCCCCCTCCGCCACGACAAGGCGGCTTTTGGTCTGTCTCCAACGACAAGGGGCGGCAACCCCAAGGGAGCGGGAGGGGGAGATAAGACGCGCTGTCCGCGTTCAATGTCTGGCAGACCTGCTATAGGAAGAGTACAAGTTTCCAATTTTTGGCGGAAAACGTGTGGAATGGAAATATGGCGGATAGATTGAAAGGCATATTTTGGTAGTTACTGGAAAATAGCCGCCCTTCATCACGTTTTCTTAGACCCCTCCTCCAAAAACTACGTCACATTT
Organism: Phalangium opilio; assembly: GCA_019434445.1. Lineage (NCBI taxonomy): Eukaryota > Metazoa > Arthropoda > Arachnida > Opiliones > Phalangiidae > Phalangium > Phalangium opilio. The sequence goes on along the minus strand of JAEQBA010002269.1, from coordinate 56,519 downwards.
CTTAACCCCCCACCCCCTCGTCAACAATGCACTGTGCTTTGTTATTATAATTTGCTTCTCAGTCACAATGCAAGTGGATGAATTTCAACACTGTTACTGCAATTGATAGGGATCTTCAGGTATGATGTGGAGCGGCGTGAACAGGATGAGGTCGCGAGTGGGTCATTTTCTCCTAAATGTCAACGAAGGTCATTTTAACAGCTCAAGTTTTAAAATCAATTGTAATAGAATTAGATTCTCGTCGATAAGGGACTTATCCCTATTACAAGTTGGGAAAACCAAAATATTACCTCTCCGTGTCAAGAAGATTATATAAACTTAAGTATCCAATAAAAACGTTATTATGTTTCTGAGTTGGGGTTTCCCATTTTTGTTGTTGTTTTGAAAAATATATCGCAATGCACGGGCCTTGATAGATATAGGAGGCAATGAATGAAATATATCACAATGCTCGGGCCTTGATAGATATAGGAGGCAATGAATGAAATATATCACAATGCACGGGCCTTGATAGATATAGGAGGCAATGAAGGAAATATATCGCATGCAGGGCCTTGGTAGATATAGGAGGCAATGATAATCTCTTTCTTTGCACGAGAGGTTTATCTTTAATATTTAAATAAATATCATTATTTTTAATTATTTTAATCTTCAATAATTAACATTAATAATAGTTAAATCGTTTAAAATAAAGTTATACCTATTATCTTCTCAAACTTTTCTAATATTGACGTTTAAAGTGAAGGGTACCCCTCTTGCCCGCTTTTTTCAAATTTGGGGTATATATACGATTCGTTTCCATTATAATAGTAAGGAAAAAGCGCAATTGCGAAAACCTTTGGTGGCGATCCCACCTTAGGGAGGCTAGACGTTTCTCGTAACCCTAGCTGATCGCCGCGTATATCCTAAAACCAAACGATGATAATAGAGTAGAAGCCAATGATACAGATTGGTGTCTATGTGGAATAGACGGAAGACCAGTGGATACTTGGTGCGGGTGGTGTTAGAAGCCAGTGTAAGTGCAGACGGGTGTCAATGTTGGGATTGACAAAGAACAGAAGATGGTGGTGATTAGAAGCCAGTAAGAACAGACTGGTGTCCGTGTGGGATGGACAAAGACCAGAAGATGGTGGTGTGAGAACTCGAGTAGAGGAGCCATTTCCGTGACTGTGAAAGCAGTTCGGAAATGGCGAACACGTTTGCTCCGATACGCAAACTGCGAACGCGGTCACGTGGGTGTAACAACAGACAGACAGACACACAGACACACACACACACACACAGACACGGCCGTTACAGAACCTCTCCTGGACTACGTCACACGGAGAGGTAATAATTAACAGTGTTCATTCGATCCTTATAAAGGAGGACCGCAGGGTGACCATGCAATTCCTATATTATATAATTTTTCCTATTTTTTCGATACCTTCCTATTAGTTCCTATAATTTAGACAATTTTCCTTCTTTCCAAAATTTTTGCTCACTGTTGGTAGATGTCACTCAAAAATTTGAAGTGTGACGGACATGAATGCAGTCCACGAAGTTTAGCTCGTATTATAAATTCATGCTGAAAGGAGACTTAGCTGCAATGTAAGGCACTTTAAAGGAAACATAATATTCACTCTGATAAAATTACTCCATGTAAAATGTTAAAGGGAAACGGGAAAAAAATAGTTAATAAAACTTAATGTCTGTTTCAGAACTTGTTTTTAGTTTTAGTTTAGTCAGGGCCGGATTAAAAAGGGGGGGGGTGAGGCTGCACTGGTCCCCGGGAGCAAGGCTTGTTGGGGGCCCATTGAGTTCCCCATCCAACCATCCTAAAAACTTGGGGATCGAGTAAAAAGGGGCTTTGTTGTGGTCACCCTGGGACCGTAGTGTTAAAAACTATCATATCACCCAGATTCTCTCTTGTTACGCCGTTATCTTTCATCCTTCCATATTGAGACTAACTTTCACTTAACTTCAATTCAATCTGAAGCAGACGCCATTATATGGTTGATCAAAAACTTACAGAACTTTTTTAACCTAGTTTAAATCATAAAGAAATTAAACAACTTGAACTTGAACCGCGCTGTTCATCATCATCATAATCACCTACCCCGAGCCCCGACCTCGCGTTGCTACCAAATAATGAAATAACAGTTAAAAAGACGTCAGAATTATAAGGCGTGACAGTGCATACTCAGACTCGCGTAGAATTCAATGTGGGATTAGCTTAGGTGTATGTATCCTGCTTCAACCAACACCATGTTTTAACATTTTTTTTTCTTCTAAATTTTGTGTAGGATATCCGATGGAAAGAGATCTCACACCACTGGGTGAAGTGTCAGTGTTTGAATTGAAGTGACAAAAGCGCCTAAAAACAATGAACACGCAGTCTAATCACGTGTTTCCTTTATCGTTTTAATAATCATCCATGCATATATATTAATTTAACCTTACTGTAATTATAAACTGTGAAAATCTTATTTATTATAAATTTAACATTAATTTATCTTGGGCTGAAACAGCAATTTTGTAAATATGTCACAAAAAGTATGACCCTGACATAGCCCACTCGATCCGCGCTCATGGACGCAACTTCGCAAGCTGTACGCGCTATAGTAGCCCGTTCAATCGGCCAAAAAGTGGGACTTAAAAAGTGGTTAAACGAAATAATAAACTAGTTTTTGGACTTATGGACTTTTCTTTATTTCAAAGCCAGGCCGAGACTGTGGTGGTTTTTTTCTTATTGTAACTGACGTTCAGTAACTAAAATCTCAAGGAAATCGATGTTTTCTTGATGTATGGTTGATGGGCTCGAGACGTCACAGTGACGTAAAAGGTTGTTGAACGGAAAGGTCACAGGGTGCGTTCAGTAACGCTCAATGGAGACCAAACGCGTTGATCTCCGTTGATCAACGTGATGTTATGTGACGTATTAGGCTACTGAACGATTTTTTGCAAACTTTGCGTTGTATCGTCTGCTTACAGTTCATAGAAATGGATATGCGAGGACCTGCTAGTCGAAATAAGAGCAAACTCTGACCCGTAACTTAGCCAAGGCTTAAGCTTTAAAACCCAATAACTTTTTAAGCTTCAAAGATATAATCGAAAAAAATTCCATAAAATACTATCAGACATTATTTTTTCGCATTCAGTCGCTGTTACACTGAATAAATAGTTCCGAAATTATCCATCAAATTAACTTCTCGAAATCGTTCAGGGAGATAAGTTTCCTCCATTGCTACTACATCACAAATGCGTTGCTCAACGAAGTAATCGGCTCTTGCAGCCGATGACTTCGATGCCTCTTCGCTTACAATCGTGACGTCAAATCGGAAGTTCCGAAAATCGTTCAGTGGCGAATGCGCATTCAACGTAGCCTCCGTTGAGCGTTACTGAACGCAGCCACATTTTGAAGTTAGCGCTGTTTTCGAAAATGGAGTTGGGGAAACGTCTTACTGGCCCTCAAAACGTTACGAAGCGCAAATGCCTCGTTTCAATTATTAACGGGCTCGCAAATAATGATATTGTTTAAGCAAATTATGTCCATTTGAATGGTAGAAGTAGTTTAGTAAAGAAAACGAATACAATTACTGTAGGAATAGCATTATTGGAATTTAATTTTTTTAATCCCGCGCCGACTATTCGTCTGTCAACTGTTCAACAGTCAAGCGCTACGTCACGCCATCAAAAAAACCACATAGATTAGATGGTTTTTTTTCATGGGTAAGCGCTGAGCATCATGACGTCAAAACCGGAAACGGAAAAAAGCGTACAGTAGGGAAAATCTGACATCGCTTAGTAAGCACTGTCATCAAAGATGGTTACTGAACGTACCCAATGTAACTGAATTTTATATCACTTCCCTTGGGTTTAATTTTTGACGATTTAATTATCATTATAATCAACTTGTTAATTTACTTCTGTAAGCGTTCTTTCGAACCACGTTCAGAATTACCGTAAATTAGAAATAAATAAGACCCCACCCTAGTTTAAGTCTTTTATTCAAATTAAAGAGCATTATGACAATGCCTTTAATTTTTACCAAAAAGTCCATGTTTATTACGTCACAATACAAGATCACACAGAATTGAAGTATTAAAAAACGTCTCAGTTTGAACCAAGGCCGAAGAAACAAACAATGAGTGACTTTTATTAATTTACTGAAGTTTCAGATATTGAAATTGTTCCTTTTATTTTTATTCATTTAATCCTTAATCTCTTTTTAATTTAATCAACTGATTTTTCCCTTAATCGATCTATTCCCTCTAAATCAATTGAAAAAATTACATATCTACGCTTTTTCAAGAACACTTACAGCAAAAACTACCAGCAAGTGCCTAGAAAAATTTTAAGAAATGCTAGGTGACCAATGAGGAGAGCGTCTAAATGTTTTTCTCTTCACTTTGTATTAAACATCCGCGAATATTAGGGTTACTACCCGATTAATCGCGAATAGTTAAGCCTAGTATTCGCGAGTATTAGAGTTAACTATTCGCGATTACTAGGCTTAACTATTCGCGAGTACTAGGCTTAACTATTCGCGAGTACTAGGCTTAACTATTCGCGAGTACTAGGCTTAACTATTCGCGAATACTAGGCTTAACTATTCGCGAATACTAGGCTTAACTATTCGCGGATACTAGGCTTATTTATTCGCAGATACTAGGCTTAAGTATTCACGGATACTAGGCTTAACCATTCACGGATACTAGGCTTAACTATTCGCAGATATTAGGCTTAACCATTCACGGATACTAGGCTTAACTATTCGCGAATACTTGGCTTAAGTATTGGCGAATTCTAGGCTTAACTATTTTAATATGACACTTATATATCATTTGAAAAATAATACGCGTTTTCCATTTTTTCTCTCAAATATTCCAATCAGGTTGAGCCCTATAAGGAGAATAAAATGGACAGAAAAACGTTAATAGCTGATAAAGTTAAAACCGTATCAAAACAAGAAGTGTTCGTTAATTTCAAAGTTTTCGAAGTTTCAAAAATTGACGTAATGTATAGCTCTAAAGATCACGATCAATCTACAGATCTTTTCGACACTAATATCAACATCACAATAAAACTGCCTATGTTACTTTCCGCTTCGCAATATTTCTCATTTAAAAATATAAAAATTAAACTCGTAAATCTCAATTTTTTCAGATATGCAAGTATTTGAACCTTCTTAAAGACCATGTCAGTCTCTCCTCCCTGGTAAAACGTAGTATCAAGCTAGTATCCTTTAAAAAATTCTTGAAGAAGCCTTTTTCTAGAGCTAATATTGGGAGCAAAATACTAGGGTAAATAATGTTAAAAATATTTTTCGGATATGAAATTTTCGTGAAAAAAAACTAAGATAAGAATTTTTTAAAATAATTGATGTTTTATAATCATGTGTTCAAAAGTATAAATTTAATATCTGTTACTTCAGGCATTTAATTTTCTACACTTATCTCTTACTTTTTCCCGTCTTTGTCTACAAAGACAGTTTTTATTAATATCTGTTACTTCAGTCTTAATATTAATTAAAATAGTTCAGAAACCTTAGGAGAGAAAACGTTTTAGGGCGTTGCACTTAGTTAAAGCTTTTGATCTGACCAAGCATCTATTACATAACTTCAAACCTCACTGCTTGACTTGACAATCAACGTCCAGTCAAACTCAAATTGCTTTCCCGTCATTTTCACATGCAAATCACAGAGCAAGCGGTAGTTATACCACAAAAAGATTAAGTAGACCTGAGCATTCCATAGATCTGAGCACCAACAGATGTCAAAAATTGTGCACCAACAAAAGTCATATGCTTATCGGCAGTCTAGCTTAATTACCCGCCATCGGTAATCTAGCTTAATTACCCGCCACCGGTAATCTAGCTTAATTACCCGCCACCGGTAGTCTAGCTTAATTACCCGCCACCGGTAGTCTAGCTTAATTACCCGCCATCGGTAATCTAGCTTAATTACCCGCCATCGGTAATCTAGCTTAATTACCCGCCATCGGTAATCTAGCTTAATTACCCGCCACCGGTAATCTAGCTTAACTACCCGCCACAGGTAATCTAGCTTAACTACCCGCCACCGGTAATCTAGCTTAATTACCCGCCACCGGTAATCTAGCTTAGTCTTCAACTAAATATGATAAGATTTTCTTTAAATTTCTACAGAAAATAGACACGAAAACTACACTAAGCCTTGGCTAGATATCAGCGGCTGACGCCGAGTGGCGCATCTCGAGCTGCCGGCGGACGGGCTTGCCGTAACGGCGAGAACAGAAAAATACCTCGTTAAAAAACAGATGCACGGCGTCTTAAATAGGCCAAACAAAAGCTACCCAGATTGATAACATTTTAACGCCTTACTCCCAAATAATCTTTGGTATTGTGAACAGTTTTATCTAAAGAATATTTTAGATACCCTACTCAGTCTTTATAGTAGTTCTCGAATTTAGGTACGTGGTAAATCGGTTCTTTAGGCGGAAGGATCCGATGGATCCGAAAGAGCCGCGTTACTGAACTATTTCCCTCCGCGTAAGGGAAGGTTCTTTCCTAGGAGCTTGGAGAATATCGTGTAGCTCCCCAAGGCACATGTTACGTACTTCATGTGTAAAGCCTAATCGGCTTCTACTTAAACTAATGTCTTTCTAATGATTTTAATATTATCTTTCAGGAAATAATTTTAGATTTCTAAAAAGGAAAAATAAACGTTCTTTTAGCACGTTAAAGAGAGTTCTCTAATATATAATTAAATTCAAATTCTCGTTGGTAATTGAGGAAAAATATATTCAATATATTTGTATATCAGTTATTAGCGTATTTTATTTTAACCCGTTCAACAACGACAATTATAAACGCATTACGAGGAAAAAATAAATTAATTCCTCTCCATCTTGAATATAAACACCGCAGGCCAAAGTGTTGATTGCTTTACAATTGGTCTTTCCATCAATGAGCAAACAACAGTTATGTCGCTGATGATATTACTATTCGTGTTCGAAGTGATTCATAAATTGGTGGCATTTATATCATCCCTACTCAAATGTCTTCCGTTGCCGCGAATTTGGGATTCGTATCCAAATTACGGCTTCAGGTCCGTCTTTGTCTTAGGCCACGCCAGTTTTCTAAAACTATTTTCACCTATTAAAGAAATCAGTAGTACAACTTGTAAGTATGACTTTTTACATGTTTTTAATTAAGAAAAAAGTACATTATTAGAGTTTGCGATGTTCAAAAGGATGCATTTAAATAAAACCAGCAATAAAATCGATATTCTACCAAAAGCAGATTAGACTTTACACACAAATTACGCGAGTCTAACTTCTCAATAGCTTTGACCATGGATTTTATGACTTTCCCGATGTAAAAACTAAGCAGACGAACAAAAAAGCTTTTAACCAATAAGCCTCTAACCGTAGATAACCTCTTTAATGCCAGAAGAATCGGCGACACCCCCAATATTATTTTCTTGCATTGGACCTCGAGTAGACCTCGCCGTCGATCGACTCCGCCTTTTATTGAGCACTTTTAGGGTTTGACCAGGAGTTCATAATAACCCGAAGTACGAAACTGGTTAAAAAGCCCTTAACAACACAGTTTCGCCGTAAAGCTCAGCGGATTCATACACCGCTTAACTCCCAAAGAAAGAGATGCCCCATTTTTTAGCGCCCACGCGCATTAAATTACACAGTTTCGGTTTAGCACTATTTTTATCTTGTGATTTTGGGAGCGAAAATGGCTCACGCCTGCTTCTGTCGGAACGGTGTAAATTAAGCCTTGGCTAAGAAGTTTGCTTTTAGTCGGGGTTTCTAGTTTTCTACAAAACATTTAAACGATCGTCAATGATGTTTTGTTGTGATATGTGTGAGTGAGAATTCCGTGGTTAAATTAAAACGGTTTGGACAAATTTAATCGCAGTATCTTTAATATAAGAATTGCAACGGGTTTCTACGTCAACCATATCGCCATTTTTCTTTTCGACGGAGATCCCAGCCAACGGAAGTTTTCGAACGAAAACCAAGGAGCATAGATACCACTACGATATACTGTAAGGTTGTATGTCCATAAATAGGCTAATCCTTTCTATACGCAACGACAGAATCTTGTTCGCGATTTTTACCATTAGCTCTATGGCCAGTTTCATACTTCCCCCCCGAAGGGGAGTTATTATGAACTCCTGGTTTGACCTAGAACATTTGAACATAAGATGAAAATTGGTACATGGGTTGTTTTAGACCCAACAAAAAGTATACTACAACTCCTCTGCAGTAGAGCGCGAGTTCTCACCGCCATCTTGTTAAATGGCCGTCTTGAATGTCAGCTACAATGTATTCCACATTCTTGTTCAAAAATTATGAACATTGGTGCAAATTATGATTGGATCCACATGAAATTCATAGTACGTGCCTAGTGGTCCCGAGGCTCAGGGGGCCCCCGACGGTCAGTCTTAAGCCCTCATCTACGACATTCTATTGAGTCACAATTCTTTATAATTGGGGAAATGATTAATCTCACTGCCTCGGAATAACAGCTTTCAACTAATTTTCAGACTGATAGTCTTTTACTCTTTTCGTCTGTTGATGATCCGTGATAGACAAAAATTCGTTAAATTCCCGCTGAGGTTTGTGAGGGACGGGGTCAGGCAAGGAAATAACATTCTTACTTACAGACCTGTTTATTAATACCTTGTACTAGTTTTTTTATTCAAAGCGTGAGGATCTTTGTTCCAATGACTAGTTTATGAAGTCCTACTTTAATTAAAAAAATGATGTTTAGACTATTTTAATTATTTTCATTTTAACATAAATATAGACTACAGGAGTCCAGTTGTGCATTTTTGCGTACACTAGGCTGACAGAAATTGTTTAAAGGAATGGATCACCCATAAACTTTTTTAATGTAATCCCTTTAATTACACCCAAAACCAAGATTTCGAGAGTTGAAAAAATTTTACATTAAGTATATTTTAAATTAAATCAGACAAACTAATTGCATTGAGGACCTTATGACGCCTGTATGGTGCTTTTTCGCAGAGCCAGAGAGAGTGCAATACGTCACTCTCATATATTAATCCAGTCCTCCATCTTATTGGCCGAGGTATCTTTAGGACAAGCTTCTACTAAAAAGTAAACTAGACTATTACGCGCTTGAGCGCCAGACCGGCGACAAGTTACGTTGGTAGCACCCGTAGAGATACTAGGGCAGCGCCGTAGAGTGCCGTAGCCAAGTCGTAGTACGCTAGGGAATCGTGGCATATCGTAACCATTTTGATGCAATATCTGGGTACTTAAAGTGATCGAGAACAGCATAAAAACTAAGAGCACAAATATAGTTAACACTCTGACAGTCTATTATAATACAACTTAGCATTTCGGCAATTAATTTTGATTCAAATTGATCAACGAAACGACTAACGAGAGCTAAACATACTTGAAGACTCAAAAAAAAACCCCGACCTAAATTCTTCTGCTTGGAGTGCTAAAATCTCATTGGCTAAACGTCTATTTAAACCAGCCAGTCATCTGGCAGGTCTGGCCAAGCACGACAGTGAAGTTTAGAGAAAGGGGTTAATGGTGATGTCTATATAAAATTTTATTTTAATTATAAAATGAAAACTATCGCTACTAATTTAATTTCAGTAGTACCACTATCTTTACAAAAGTTCTATTGAGCTAAGAGACAAAAAAAGTTTATGGGTGGACCATTCCTATAAAGAATAGAGACCGGCTAAGGCGACTAGGTGTAGGATTACTGTAGTAGCTTAGGTGTATCATCTCATTGCGCAGAATTCCAATAGACCGAATCCCGCCAATGTTTTCAAGGAATTTAGCCCAACCGCGGGTTTGGTATTTACAATTCAAAAGACGCTATTCGTCGAAAACAGCGACTCCAAAAATGCTATGTAGTTTAATTTCTATTAATGTCGTTTTTTAATGAAAGCGTTTTAAATACATTTTTACTACCTTAGGTTAGGTTAGGGTAAGGTAGGGTAGGTTAGGAGGACGTCTCTTCCTCTTTGGAGCAGTTATAGACTTCAAGTAGAGTAAAACGGTTGGCTTATAGTATTTTTATGATGAATATAATATAAAAAATAAATCAATATTAGCAATTGATTTTATTACGTCATATTTTGATGGTTTATTACTTTTTTGTTCTTATAACCCTTAGTTTTAAAATAATTATTTAGAAAATGTTTGGACCTAGTGTTCATTTTACGCAGGTCTTAAATTGTTTTAAGATAATTTAATTTTTATTTATTTTATTTATTTAAATTACATCGAAATTCCCATTGGACAGAATCGTAAATCCGCCAAAGTGCGGTTTTTTCGGTTGATTGGGATTCGGCGCAATGCTACGGAAGCGAGTTTAGGGAATCGGGACTCGGGAAACGTCACACAAATAGTTCGACTGCTTCATTTTGGCGGTTTTCGTAATTTCATGGCATTTGTCATTTAGAATTTTAGATACAACCAACGAAAACCAGTACATAAGCTAGTCATCTGAAAACTATGACTCTTGATTCTTCTGTATTTTAAATAACAGAATATATAATTCTAGATAATCCTTAGCGGTAATGTTTAACTTTTCTAAAAGCTTAGGGATAATGAAATGCCAAAATAATATTAGTATGAAAAATTAATGTTTTTAGTAATACTTTTTTGCCATAAATTAATCCCATTAACTGATTAACTGGTAATACATGAATTTTGTCTTTATTAACCGGAATGGCTGGGACTGTAAAAAAAATGAATAGGAAAAGCGTCACTGGTCCGGAGGACTAGTTTACAAGTACACCTTATTTTCAAGCCTGAACGGGGTAGTAAAGTAATTGGAATGTGCGGAGACCCGTTCTGGAAACGGGGCGGGTACCCGACCCGATAATCGAAATTTGCATTTCAATTTACTCGAAACTACCCGGGTAGAATAATATTTCGCATTGCTACTCGTGTCAAGTTCAAACTGGCTGTCGGGTTTAAGAATTATAGGAGAAAGTACAAAGTGAGTGGTCAAATCTCTTCCTCCCAGTGTTAAATTTCCCTAAAGACAACATCCTACTTCAATTATTCAGCATGAGTCGAGATTAAAATTATTTCACCTAAAATAAGTTCTCAGTGGTAGATATTTTTGCGCACCCATTTTATTTAAATAGCAAGTTTCGTGTTGAAATATTTATCTTCAAGACAATTTTATTAGATGAGAGTACCCCCCTCTAAATATTTTTCTGTGATGTTTCGGTTTTTTAAATAAAAATCTTTGAGAGACGTGACTAAAACAGACGTATGAAGTGAAGCGTATGCAGGTTGATTCGCCTTACGCAAATCAGTGGTATACAAGGGTTTCGAATCTAAGCTAAAGTGTAAGAACAGCACATTTGTGTGCAACCCCGTCATTGGGGTGTATCGCCGCGTAAATATTAACCTAACAATAATGATGGAGTTGAAGCCAATGCTATAGATTGGTGTCTGCAGAAGTAAGATGAGACAAGAAGTATAGAGATCTAGCATTGGTAGTAGATCCTGGCACTAGTGAACAAATTTGTGGATTTTATGCCGCTTCCATCGCGCCTACACTAGAGAGAAAAACATTGACCGAGTTCTGTTGTATATTGTGGTGGTTTGAGTTTAAGCAATGACTACTATGCCGATCATAAAAAGATTAATTAAAACATCCGTTCTTGTTAAACTACATGCCAGAAAGTGTGGTCGTTACATTTATCATTTACTATTTATACAATTTTCAATTAGATAAAAAACTATAAAGAAAATAGGCTAAAACGTTTTTTATCTAAAAGACAAGATAGCACACATTTCCTCCTCAAGAATAATTAAGTCTTGCAGGCTTGCGGGTAATTCTTGAAGACTTCCTAGGAGTCATAGTTGTCTTGGAAGGCATCTCCGGTTTCGTGTTCTGATTTTGGTCAATCGTTGCCGTCGTGGCGGAGTTGTTTGGAGTGTCTTGTACACGTCATGAAGAATCTCCAACGGGAAGTCTCGATTTTGTCAGTTTGTTGTCTTCCCTGATTGGTGTTGGATTTGAACGATGCCTCGTTTGGTTGACATGACGCTTTATGTTTCCCGCCGGCGTTCTGATGGATATCATGGCATTGCCAATTGGTGCAACAATTGTGCCTTCATACCATTTGGGACCTTTACCATAATTACGAGCCCAAACAGTGTTTCCTTGTTTGAATGTTCCGTTGATACTAGGTCCGTTCGCTTGTTCAGATGTTGGTGGACGAAGATGGTCTAGTTTAGTGCGTAATTCCCTCTTGAGGAAAAGAGAGGCTGGCGTCTGTCCATTGTCGTTTGGTGAACGTCTATGCACGAATAAGATCTTCGCCAGTCGCATCTTCATGGTGCCGTCTGTTACTTTAGCCAGTTCCTTTTTAAGTGTCGATACTGCTTTTTCTGCATGTCCATTTGACGCAGGATGATAGGGAGAGATGGTGAGATGTTTGAGGCCATTTTCCCTCGATCTTGTCTTTTGGCATATAGGCTCCAAGGTTCTGTAGTGTCGTAGAAATTTTGAAAAGTTCCCGTTGAAGGCATGGTAAGAAAAATTTGAAGTATCGTTCGGTAGTCGAAATAAAAAAATCCAACGTTTAAAAGCTAAATTCTCGAGTCATTCAATAAGTCTTCAACGAAATCTTATTATTATTATAATTTTTTAATTTCAACAGAAAAATAGCTCTGCGAATAATATTAGGCTCGCGAGAACAAAAAAAATTCCCCGTAAAAACAGATACACGGCGACTTAAATAGTCCAAGCAAAAGCTGCCCAGTTTGATAAGATCTCCGTGTCTTACTCCCAAATAATCTTTGGTATTACGAATAGTTTTATCTAAAGAATATTTTAGAGACCTTACTCGGTCTTTGTAGTAGTTCTCGAATTTATGTCCTGTAACGAATTGTGAAGTAGTTGTGGTTTTGTTCATCTTGTTTTGGAATTTTTTGGGACTTTTAAGAAAGACCCGGTCAACTTAGTGACGCATGGGTTTTTACAAGGAGGGCTCGACATCGTAGCAAAGATCGTAGGAGATAAAGAAAATTTTGAGAAAATAGGCGCCAAAAAGGGACAGTTCAATAGAGGTTTCCACAAGGTACGGGTCGAGGAGTCGCGAGAGGAAAATTTGTAACTCGCGTTTATTTCAAGTTAATTTAGTCTTTTTTATTAAATAAATTTGCGTTTTATTAACCTTAGTTTCTTTTTCTTAATAAACTTCATGGTGCCGAAACCCGGGAAGGCCTTTAGATTAAATTAGTTATTTCGCTTTAGGTATAAAAAAGGCGCGAAATAGTTAAAAGGAGGCTTTTGTGGTTAAGACAAAAGAAATTAAATAGTACTATGGCGGACGCAGAAGACTTCGAACAGGAGGACGTTGAAATTAAACGGCTATTCAAGAAAAGATCCGCAGCCCGAGGACAGGTTACTAAAATTAGTAATAAAGTGGAAAATGAACTCAGAACGACAGAAGGTCCGGACAAGCAAAAACTGCAAGTCTGGTTAAAACAATTAAAGGAAAAAGGAGACACCTTATTAGACATGGACACCACGCTTCATGAATATATTCCAATGAATAAATTGGAAGATGATATTCTTAATTCGGACGATTTTCAAGAGACAGTGTTAATCTGGACTTATAAAATAGAAGAAGCCCTAAAACAATCGGATAATTTACTATCGGCGGCAACTTTAAACGCGTTTAATCGAACGGCGAATACCAACTCTACGTCAACAATTATATCTCCCAACATGGGAGGGAGTTAATTTCATCAGAATCTGGTAAATACACAAAATTCCTTGCCTGTAATATCTATATCAAATCAAACAAGTGGAGGGGCGCCAACCTTGACCACAACACCTACTCATACGAACATTGGTACCGGCATGAACAGTATAATGGCCAGTTTACCAAAACTGGAAATACCAAAATTTAATGGTGAGCTTGAAAATTGGTCAAATTTCTGGAACTTATTTGAACCAATGATTCATAATAATTGCGGAATAAGCTTCATACACAAGTTTTCGTATTTAAAATCCTATTTGGAAGGCGACGTTAAGAACATGTTTCGAGGATTAGATTTTAGCGAAGCGAATTATAATAACGCAATTACCTTACTAAAAAATCGTTTCGGGAGAAAGGACGTGCAAATTAGGGCTCATATAAACAACTTAAGGCATTTAGACCCTATAGAAAGTTCCAAAGATGTAGTAAAGCTAAGAAGATTTTTTGATGAATGCGAAATTGAAGTAAAAAGTCTCCAATCTTATGGAGTTACGGCAGATCAAGATTACGGACTCATCTTATGCCCTATGTTGTTGGATAAATTGCCAGAAGATATAAATTTAGAATATACTAGAAGACACGAAGACGATAGTAATGCAAACCTAGAACAACTCTTGGAATTTGTAAGAAAGGAGGTAGAAAGTAGGGAGAGGGCTAGAGCTTTTAGAAGTACCAAAGCGAAAGACAGCGGAGTAACCGCGCAAAAACAAGATGCGCCCGGGTATAGGATAAAATTTAACAACGCGGGAAACTCGAATTGGAGGCGATCTGGACCACCCAGAAACGAAAGCCGCGTACAAAACCAGTTTTCCGCTGCTAGAATTAGTACAAGTTCCAACCCAACTTGCATGTTCTGCAAAGGCACAAATCACCTAAGCGAAAACTGTCCCATAAGCTCTGTAGAAGAGAGAAAGAGTATTTTGAAGAAAACGGGACACTGCTACGTTTGCGCCACCGGTCGCCACCTGGCGAAATTCTGTAAAGTAAGGGTGAAATGTGAAAAATGCGATAGGAGGCACCACGTTGCCTTGTGCGAGGGTAAAGCGAACGAAGGAGAGAGTAGAGGTGAAACACCCCTCCCGCCGGGAACCGTCCCAGCTAACGCTACGGCCAGCAATGCTGTGGGTTCTAACAATGGGGTATGGCCCTCTGCTATTCTATTGCAAACTGCTAGAGCAAAGGCCGAGTCGAGCTCGAAAACCGAAAGGATTAGGCTATTAATTGATAGCGGAAGTCATAGGACCTTTATATTAGAAACTTTATCAAGGAGACTTCAACTACCAGTTGTCGGAGAAATTGAATTAGAGCTACATACTTTTGGTAGTAATCAAGGAAAGAGAGTCACATGTAGGAAAGTCAAACTTACAGTTAAAAGCTTGACGGACCCGAATCAGTGGGTAGAGGTAATAGCTTTAGAATCTCCGGCTATCAACACGGCGGTCTTCACTGTACCAGGTGTAGATATACGAAGAACCCTGGAGAACAAAAAGCTACAAATGGCGGATTACACAAACGGTAACTCAACAGAAGATAACGGCATTTCTCTTTTAATCGGATCCGACTACTACTGGAGAGTTATAACGGGAAGAATTGAAAAACTTAACGAAGATGGTCTCACGGCCTTAGAAAGTATTTTCGGATGGGTCGTTCAAGGACCTTTAGAAGTTTCTAATCAAGGAGGAGGTCAGGGAATGAATACAGTCAGCGCGCTTAATCTGATTCATACGGAGGTTGGGGAATCAGAAGAAATTTCAAGAGAATTGCGCAAGTTTTTCGACTTGGAATCCCTTGGAATCATCGACTCGCCAATTAAAATAAAACCCTCGGAGGAAAAAGCTAAAGCGTCTTTTGAAAGCACCGTAAAGTTTGAAGATGGACGCTACACTGTCAGGCTTCCATGGAATAAGATTCCGGAAGATTTATCTCTGAACTACTTAAACGCGAAAAGAAGACTCTTAAGTCTCTCCCGACGACTTAAAGACGATAACTACCTTCTAGAAGAGTACAGAAGAATAATAGAAGACTATTTAAAGGAGGGCATAATCGAACCTGTGGAAGGGGAGATAGAAGAAACGGAAGGACCTGTTTATTATTTGCCACACCAGCCGGTAGTAAACAGAGAACGCAGTACAACCAAGGTCCGAATAGTCTGTGACGCTTCGTCACACGAGAAAGGAAAGTCGTCATTAAATGACTGCTTACACACGGGACCTCACTTGAATCCAGACATTTTCGAAACGCTAGTAAAATTTAGATCGCACTCGGTAGTAATTACGGCTGACGTTGAGAAGGCCTTCCTTCAAATAAGGCTCCACCCAGAAGACAGAAATGCAGTACGGTTTTTATGGTTCCAAGAACCCATAAATTTTGAAGATACACCGAAAGTTATAACCTTCAGATTCACGCGTGTTCTTTTTGGAGCATCGGCAAGCCCTTTTCTCTTGGCGGCGACGGTAAGACATCACGCAAACAAATACCGAGAGCGATACCCGACAACGGTACAAAAGATAGAAAACGAAACGTACGTGGATGACGTAACCACTGGCGACGAAAATGAAGAAAAGGCTTTTAAATTCGCCCAAGAAGCCAAGCTAATATTCAAAGAAGCGAATATGAATTTGAGAAAATTCGAAACAAATTCTGAACCTTTACGAGAGATGCTAATGAAAGGTGGATTCAATGTATGTCCCTCGGAAGAAAATTCTACGAAGAAAGTATTAGGATTATCATGGGACCCTAAACTGGACGAATTCTCTTACGACGTGGAAGAAATGATGACAGCAGTCTCGATTTTGGACGACAGTAAACGTAGCGTTATAAAAACTTCGGCCAGACTTTTCGATCCATTGGGTCTGGTAGCCCCTTTTGTCATCAGGATTAAAATATTATACCAACGAATTTGGCAAACCGGGGTCAAGTGGGACGAGCCTTTACCGC
Source organism: Phalangium opilio (assembly GCA_019434445.1). Lineage (NCBI taxonomy): Eukaryota > Metazoa > Arthropoda > Arachnida > Opiliones > Phalangiidae > Phalangium > Phalangium opilio. The sequence goes on along the minus strand of JAEQBA010002269.1, from coordinate 39,819 downwards.
AAGAACTCTCTAAGGAATGGCGAGATTGGTGTTCAGAAGTGAAATTTCTGAGCGAAATAAAGATTCCAAGGTTTTATCGTTCACAATGCCAAGAAGAAATTTCACACACCCAACTACATAGTTTTTCTGATGCGAGTGAACGAGCATATGGAGCGGCTCTCTACGTTAGATACGTTACTGTCACAGGAAAGATCGTCGTATCCCTAGTCTCATCCAAGACGAGGGTGGCTCCAGTAAAGAAGGTTACCGTCCCAAGGCTTGAGCTTTTAGGAGCACTCCTAGGCGCGCGCTTAGCCACACGCGTTAAAGCTCATTTTCCCGTCCAAGAGGCTGACATTTATTATTGGAGTGATTCTACAATCGCCATCCACTGGATTAAAGGGTCACCTGAACATTGGAAACCTTTCGTTTCCAATAGAGTATCGGAAATTCAAACATTGTCCGACCCTATAGCCTGGAATCACTGTCCAGGGAAGGAAAACCCGGCAGATTATTTAAGCCGAGGTCAAGGATTTGAAAAGCTTAAGGCTAATGAAGCTTGGTGGCAAGGCCCAACCTGGCTTCGACAATCAAAAGAATTTTGGATTAAAAGCGAGGAGGAACCAAAATTGGAAACGGTTAAAGAAGAACGTAGAATAATACGAACAAGTACTGCTCAAAACGCGGTTGGAATCGAAGAGAAGTTAGAGCCTGTAATAAATATCAATGATATAGAAGAGATATGGAGGCTACTTCGCGTGACAGCTTGGGTAAAACGTTTTACCTTAAGAGCCTTGAAGACTACGGACAAGGGTTCGTACTTGAAAGCGGAAGAATTAAATGAAGCACTTGTCTATTGGATAAAATTAGCACAAAAGGATTATTTCCGTGAAGAATGGGTCTCGCTTAGAAATAAAGAAGAACTTAGTACCAAATCAACAATCTTCACTTTGAAACCCTTTCTTGACTCCGACGGTGTCATAAGAATTGGAGGCCGACTTCAAGAGTCGGATTTTACGTACGAGACCAAACACCCTATACTTCTTCCAACCGACCATCGAATCACAAAAATGCTTATCATGTCAGCGCATCGCGAAGTGATGCACTCAGGAACCGCAACAACTTTGACTCAAATACGAGAGCGGTTTTGGATTCCAAAGGCCCGACAAGTTACAAAAAAGGTTTTAAACGAATGTCTCACTTGTAAAAAATGGAGAGTGAAGCCAGCGGAGGTACCCTGGGCACCACTCCCTAAAGACAGGATAACGGAAGCCGCTCCATTTGTGGTAACTGGAGTGGACTTTGCAGGCCCTATTTATATAAAAGCAACCAATGGCGAGAAGGACAAATCCTACATTGCCCTATTTACGTGTGGCACTACTAGAGCCGTGCATTTAGAACTCGTTTCGAGTCTGTCCACAGAATGTTTCCTTTTGGCATTACGGCGATTCATCTCTAGAAGAGGTCTGATTAGTACCATATATTCAGACAATGCCAAGACATTTCAAAAGGCGGACAGAGAGCTGGTTGCGGTCTGGAAGAAACTAGACGAAAAGAAGATAGGTGAATTTCTTGGTTCCAGAGGGATCCACTGGAAATTCATAATTGAACGCGCTCCGTGGTACGGTGGTTTTTACGAAAGACTCGTCAAAACTATTAAAAGCGCTTTGCGCAAGACTTTGGGCAACGCTTTTCTTAATTTCGAAGAAATGGCCACGGTCCTATCAGAAGCGGAAGCTACTATTAACAGTAGGCCGCTGACTTATCTCAATAACGAATCGACGGATCCAGCACCTCTAACACCTGGACATTTTTTGATTGGCCGTCGAATCACGGCTATCCCATATCCCAGAACTTTAAAAGATTCTAGCGCGAATGAACTTAGAAAACGTTGGACCTATCAACAAACGGTATTAAATCGATTATGGAACCGCTGGAGGCACGAGTATTTATTGGAACTAAAGACCGCTCACCAAATAACGCGGGTAAAAACGGGTCGTGAATTAAAATCGGGTGACGTAGTCATAATCACGGACGAAAAGGTCCCCAGACAACTTTGGAGAATCGCTAGAGTCGAAGAAACGCATATCGGTCGCGATGGACACATTAGATCGTGCTCCCTTAAGTTACCATCGGGAACAGTGATAAGACGCGCAGTGAAATTATTGTGTTTATTGGAGGTTAACGAATAACATGTTTAATGTTAAAATTAATGTCATTTTTATAATTTCTGTTCGAAAATTTGAGTTTGTGTAATTTCATTTCAATCTTATCAAAAAATGTTTAATTTCTTTTGAATTTTGATGAGCATGCTCATGGCCCGGGAGTGTAACGAATTGTGAAGTAGTTGTGGTTTTGTTCATCTTGTTTTGGAATTTTTTGGGACTTTTAAGAAAGACCCGGTCAACTTAGTGACGCATGGGTTTTTACAAGGAGGGCTCGACATCGTAGCAAAGATCGTAGGAGATAAAGAAAATTTTGAGAAAATAGGCGCCAAAAAGGGACAGTTCAATAGAGGTTTCCACAAGGTACGGGTCGAGGAGTCGCGAGAGGAAAATTTGTAACTCGCGTTTATTTCAAGTTAATTTAGTCTTTTTTATTAAATAAATTTGCGTTTTATTAACCATAGTTTCTTTTTCTTAATAAACTTCATGTCCTTGCTGAATCGGTTCTTAAGGTAGAGGCGGCGGAAGGAGCCGCGTTACTGAATTATTTTCCTCCGCGTGTGGCGAGGTTCTTTCCAAGGAGCTTAGAATATATCGTGAAGCTCACCCAGGCACATGTTACGCACTTCATGTGTGAAGCCTTGTCAGCTTCTGATTCTACTAGGACAACGTAAAATCTTGATTTCTCTTATTTAATAAATAATAAGTGTCAGGGTATGGTGTTAAATATATGGTATGGTTATAAAGTAAACTATCATGTGCATATCATAAATGACAGTACAAGGGAAATGTCAAACATCAAGACTACAAACCCGGCTTATTGCCAAACCCTCTTCTTCTGAAACGTTGGGCCAGTGGTTACGTTCTAAACCGAGCTCGTGTGAGTGGTGAGAAATATATAAATACAATATGATAAACTAAAAATATAGGAACTTAAAGAAGTTTGTAAAAATATGGTAATACTATTTAAATCCTACTGAAAAAAAATATTGCACATTGAAACTTCCAAAAATCGTAATATCGAATATATTTCCCTTAATAACGTAGACTTAGTGTCGGCTTCATAAATAATGTCGGAATCCAATGCAAAGCAGGGCTGGGCAAAACCACGAGAGCAAGCCCTCAAAAAAGAGCGCTTTCCCCACCGTTGCCTGCTATTTTGTCCACGTTGTTACTATCACGCACGCGCTTCGCTTTTCCCCATTTTTACTCTCCGACATGCGAAAAGTTGAAGTCTTATACCTATTAGGAAGACTAGTCGACACACACTGCCGCTTGCGGTGCTTCTTAGCGTGAGGGAACTGTCCTAATACGGCAGCCCGGCCCTGTGCTGTTTACTTTTCCTTGGGAAATACAGGAATTGTCAATAGGTGACTGCTCTGACTTGGAGAGAGTATTATTTCTGTTAAAATAACTGTTATACTCTTTATGTTTTTTGGACGTACTTTTGAAAATATTAATACTGGGATGTTTGCATACATTAAGAAACCCTTGAATACGTTTACTTTATTGAAGGCTTAAAATGAAAAGCCAGAAGGGAATAAGTGAGAAGGGACACACTTTATATCTCCATAACGCTTAACACTCGTAACAACAGTCTTACTAACCTCAAATGAACTACCCTTCACTGATTGGCTATCTAACTTCTGTCTTAGCTGTGACGTCACATAAGGTGACGTCTCGGTTGACGAATAAAAAGTAGTTTTGTTTACAACTTTTCATTGAAGGAGATAACAAGTTGGGAAAGCCAAAATATTACCTCTCCGAGTGGAGATGACTATCACTACCCCTTAAACAACCTAAATATATGCATCTATCGCTTTTTTTAATTCTTTGCAAGTGCAGGAATTGAATTTTAAAATAGTCTATTGTTCAAGCCTTTTCAATATCTCTCAATTGCTGTGGAAACTCTACTCTCTCGCTATACCTCAACCGCATTCTTAGTCTACCAGTATGATTTGTAACATTTGTCCATATCAAAGCTGAATCATACCTTGCCACACAAAAAGCAAATGTGCCCAAATCATGGAAGCCACAACCCAATCACACATAAGCTAGGCTCCCACTTAACCAAAATAATTATTAAACAGTTAAATACTCACAAAGGTTGGCAAAATCAATCTCCTTCAGTAATACGTAAGGCTTAATTATATTATTTGCCGAACAAAATTAATCGAGCAAATCTAACACTTAACTTCTTCCTTCGAAATTCTATCAAAGAATGATTCAACTGTTTAAAAAAAGGTTTTTTTCGCAAATAGGGCGCTATCATATCAACCGCAATTCCGTCATATTTAAAAAATATACATGGCCAACACTTTTTTAGACACAATAGTGGAAGTTTTAGTCTCATTTAAAACATGTAAAACAATTATCTCATCTACAAATAGCTTACACATGTCTTTTTTTACCAATATCTAGCCGTTTGGATTTTTCTAAACCAATCTTACCACCAAAATATTTTTTGATATAGAATAAATGTTCTATGTTCTTCATTTTTGAAAATATATTTTTTAGCGTTTGTAATGATTACTCTCTACACCTACACTAATCTAACAAGGAGTATAAATCCACTAGTGGAAGCGGTGTTTTTATTGAAAATATATTTTTTAAGCATTAAATCTAACTGGGAATAATATGAAAGGAGTAGAAGCTTATCTGTCTTAGGAAATATGAAATTTTATCTTAACAGTTCGTTAAATCATAAGTTTATAACGAAAAAACGCGGAAGGGGAAAACGAGCAGACAACAACGATTTTTGGGGGTAGAAGTTTAAGAGCGCCATCTGTCGTCCGTGCCAAAGTTGAACTTCCACTCGAAGGCAATGGGAAAGTGGATAAAATAATGCCATCAGCTATTTAACTGCGTCGATATATTTAACGACTTGACCCATGACATGCCCTTAACACTGGCTTCTATGAATCCTATTTATTCTTGGATGCTAGGAAACTTGGTAGACGTAACAGTCTGTACCAAGTACCCAAGCATCCTTCAATAAACGCCTGGCAACATTGTGGTACGCATGGTACAACTAAAAAATAGGATGTGTATTTATCTTTCGACTCACTCCAAGCCTTTAAGCCCTCAATACAGAGGATTTGAAACACTATCGTAATTCCTAGTGTCTCGAATCTCTACGTTCCTGTCCATTATGAACAGTGCTGAGAGAATGATACATCAGAAAGAGCCATTCAAATCGAATTGCCGAAAATATTATCCATATTTTCATTTCATATAACTGAGAAAACAAATTATTATGGTTCTGAGAGGAGCTTCCCATTTTGGTTGTTGTTCTCAAAAATATATCGCAATGCACGGGCCTCGATAGATATTGGAGGCAATGAAGGAAATATATCACAATGCACGGGCCTTGATAGATAGAGGAGGCAATGTAGGAAACATAACGCAATGCACGGGCCTTGATAGATATAGGAGGCAATGATTTAACGACTTCGGTACTTGGGTTTATCTTTAATATTTAAATAAATATAATTATTTTTAATTATTTTAATCGCCAGTAAATAACTTTAAAAATAGTTAAATCGTTTAAAATAAAGTTGTTCATAATATCTTTCGAATCTTTGCTAATATTGACGTTTAAAGTGAAGGGTACCCTTCTTGCCCGCTTTCTTCAAATTTTGGGGTATATATACGTTTCGATTCCATTATAATAATAGATAAAAACGCATTCGCGTGAACCTTTGGTGGAAGCCCTGCCATTGGGAGGCTAGACGTTTCTCGTAACCCTAGCTGATCGCCGCGTATATCTTAAAACCAAATAATAGATAAAAACGCATTCGCGTGAACCGATGGTGGAAGCCCTGCCATTGGGAGGCTAGACGTTTCTCGTAACCCTAGCCGCTCGCCGCGGATATCTTGAAACCAAACGATGACGGTGGAAAAGAAGCCAGAATGTACTGACCGGCGTCCATGTGGAATGGACAAAAGACCTGAAGATGGTGGTGCATAGAAGCTGGTGTCAATGTGGAATTGACGAAGAACAGAAGATGGTGGTGCATAGAAGCTGGTGTCAATGTGGAATTGACGAAGAACAGAAGATGGTAGTGTATAGAAGCTGGTGTCAATGTGGAATTGACGAAGAACAGAAGATGGTGGTGCATAGAAGCTGGAGTCAAAGTGAAATTGACGAAGAACAGAAGTTGGTGGTGCTTGGAAGCAAGCACGTACAGACTAGTGTCCATGTGGGATGGACAAAGACTAGCAGATTGTGGTCCTTAGAAGCCAGTTAGTAAAGACTGGTGTTGGTAGATGAATGACCAAATTTCCGTGAACCGCGAACGCGTTCCGGAAATCGGGTATTTGTTTGCTCCGATTTGTAAACTGCGAACGCGGTCACGTGGGGTCTGACAGACAGACACACAGACACACAGACACACAGACAGACAGACAGACACGGCCGGTGTAATACCTCTCCGTGACATACGTCACTCGGAGAGGTAAAAATGGCCGAATTTCATGTTGATAAACGAAATCAAGCTGTGCAATTAATTTAGATACACGGGAATTGAGAACATACCAAAATCAGATAATTATTCTGAATTAATATTAAAAAATAAAACTTAGTTTCAATAAAATACATGCTTCAGGTTATAATTACACAAGAACGAAACATCGACAGCCCTCAGACAAATAGGCCGCCTGATACCGCGGAGAACTGAAAGAACTATATTAGCAGTAAATTGGTTAAAAGCTGTGTACTTGAGCAAAGTTTTCGCGGTTTTCTTGAGGTTGGTCGGACTTTCGTTACCAAAGCAGGCTCTAATGTCTCCCTTCTCTCTTATTCCCTTCTGGAAAAGCTTATTGTTACATTGGAATGCGTGACTCTACCCGAACGATACAAAAGAATGTCTGTCTCTCTTGTTTTTCTCTTTTCCCGTTCCCCGTAGTAACTGAACTAACATAGAGGGCGTTTGAGTGCACTTATAAAATCGATAAAGAAATACGGTATGGCGGTTCTTTTAAACAGGAGTTTTGGCTGGCGGGACATTACAAATACTGGATTGCTTACAGCATTTAGGAAAACACTTGCCGACGTAATAGTTTGTGCATTTCTAATTGAAGATATTTCAACTTTTAGATATGTTGGAAACCATTATGGGAATGTCTTTGATATTTCGTGAGGAAGGACTTTTTAATTTAAATTTACTTAATAAAAAGCGTGTAATATTGGTTGATCCGGATTTAATTAAGGTAAGGTTTTTGGCCAGTGTGGTGACAAATTTGGAACTGACCTCGCTAACACCCGCCGAACTGGCCACTTATTCAAGGTTGTGCTAACCAGTAGCAAAGAAATCAACAAATCCGAATTTTACCAATTATTACACATATTTTTAGGAAATGGCTTAGTAACCAGGTAAGAATAAATGAAATTATATACTTCTTATGAATAGGCAAATTTGTAAAATGCAATTTAAAATACATACATAGAAATCAACACAAACTGGCGAAGCCGCCATTGGAGTATTCTTCTATTTGGCTTGTCTCCCGCATGTTGCGATCTCGGGATCCCTCTGGTGTTCGTTTCAGGCGCTAGGGAGAATACCGTAATGGCGGCTTCACCTTTATGTGTTGGCTTCATGTAATTTTTGATATATTATGCTGAATTTTCAGCTATGGAGACCTTTGGAAGAAACAGAGGAAATTGCTGAAACCCATGTTTCATCTCCAGAGCATCAAGGAGTTCGTTCCCATGTTCAACAAATACGTGAAAATGATCATCTCTCAATTTCAAGATGACATTTCCAATTCAGATTCCAAGATTTTAGATGTATCGAAGACAATCGAGAAGTGCGCGTTCTACATAATCGCGGGTAAATGGGAGAACTTTGATATTTGACATTGTAGCGATATATCGAGGAAAGTATGGCATCAAATAGGCATTTATTAAATTTCAATCTAGCCATTTTTTAGTTTGAAGAAGTTTGCGTAATCATGGACTTAATAACTTAATTAAGCAGTGCCAAGTAATTTTTGCGACCCTTGAACAGGGAACTTGGGTTAATAGACCCTTAAAGAAAATAAACGCACTGGACACCTTATATCGCAGAGTCGGGATTTTTTCGAATAGAGTACCAACGCCATCTAGTGGCGAAAGGTTTCGTTGAATAAATTTTTTCGTCTGCTCTTTCAATTTCAAAAAAGTTCAAGGCTTAGTGAACTGTTAGTATGTTAGAAGTGGTTATAAAGTTGGAAGTAACATAAAAAAAATTAAACAAATTATTAATTAATAATAATTATTAATAATTACGTTGTGAGCTTGTGGTGAAGCGAAATCTGCCCTAAAACAGTTTCTAAATCACTTTCACCTGAAACTTCAGTTCCCAAGTTCCGCCATTAAATTTTTAAAGTACACTTCCTTGCCACTAATGCGCAAAATCGGCCCATAGCCGTCTAAACCAATCAGATTAATATACTGATTACCCAGAATGCTCTGTCAATCCTCGAAAGACGGTTGGGAAATTTGAACGATTTTCTTTAAGGGTCTATGGGTCTCATTTATTTGCCTATTTTTCCTTTGAAATTTTGAATGCTAATCCTCATTTACTTTCCGCACGGTTTTGTACGTGATTGTTTGACCTTTCATTAAAAATAGCGTCAACACTAATAGTTTGTTCTTTTAGACGCTGTTTCTGCCAAAGATTATCAAAGTGACAAACATTTTGGGGATATCTTTTTCGAAGCCATTGAAAGGTATCAACAAGAAATCTTAACTGATTCCACCATAAACTCAATTTCTCTAGTAGATTTAACTCGCAAGCCTCAGCCTTCCCAATTTATAGCTATTTTATCTAACGTTCTTGCTTGAAATATCAAATAGTATGAAGAATAAAACACGGATTAATGTAAGAACAACGTCCGACTTAGAGAACAGACCCGTTATAAAGCAAATGACAGTTTGACTTGCGGCCCAGTATCGTCAGCTTGATATAGAGCTCAGACGAAACATAGGGTATGTGGATCCAAAGACATTAGATAGGACTAAAAAGTTACCAGTCGACTAAAGTCCTTTCGCTTGAAGCTACGGTCTTTGTTGTCCACAAACAGAATGTTCCCTTATGTTTTGGGCTATAAAATGAATACGGAATATATAATAGTAGAATGTACCTCGTATGAGCAGTTCCGGTAGAGCAGTTCTCGAAAAAGCAACCGCGATTCCAAAAAGCGGTGTTTTTCAAAACTGCTGTTTTTGAACTAGCGGCTGCTATTTTGGGAAATAGCGGTGTTTGTCTTGAGTTTTGAGTATTTCTTAATAATACAGTTATATTCGTTGGTTTCAAAAACTACCCTTTTCTGTGATTATTTAATCAGTAATGTGACCTACTAACGGATCGTGTTTTTGAATTTTTTTATAGTACACTTATATATTATACTATTCTTCAGGCTGTATCAGTTTACAGCTTTCATACAATGATAGAAAAATAATTCGTGAAAGAATATTTTATTTCGGAACTAGATAATTGTAAACAGTAATTTTATGGAAAAGGTATATTATTATTAGGGAAGTCAATGAAGATAAACCACAATGTTTTGGAACACCATTTGCAAAATATTACTAACCTAAGTCTAACCTAACGAAACGAAACCTAAAAAACCTCACCCAACCTAACCTGATCTGGCCTAATACTATTTAGTTAAAATAATTAACTGTTACCTAACCAAATTATCTGACCTAGTTCTATTTGAGCTCATATAACGCAGCTGGGCCAGTTTACACCATAATAAACAACTATCGTTTTTCGCATTTACATTTTTCTGCCCTTTAGTGAACTACTGTAACGGTACGCAGCGTTTACGAGAACTGCTGTATCGATAATTGCTGTAACGGATAAACTGCCATTTCGGGACACCACTATTTAGGAAACTGCTGTTATGAAATCCGCTGATACGGGAACCGCTCATGTGAGGCCTTCCCTTAATAGTACACAGCAAGAAAAACTATATAGTTAATTATCGTAAGAAACATTAGTTACCAAAAGGGAGTTAGAGCCAGTGAGTTCCAGTGTGAATTAAATATATTTTTAAGCGAGGAAAAAGTTCGACAGTTTAAGGCTTTCCAGAAAATAATCAGTTTTTAAGCGTTTAAAAAGAAAATATCATTAATATTAGATGCGAAAGAAGCTTTAGTCACAGGTTTCTTCGACCATGGTTGGTACCAGATAAACTATTCAAAATGACAGCTATGGGAAAAGAAACCGTAAATGCAGTTAAAGTAATAGATGAGATGATAAATGTAAGTAGACGCTATTTGAAATTCGCACTTGACACATTCCGAAGGAAACCACAAACTCTTTCGCAGACGATGTTGATGATAAAGAAGGCGAACATGAAAGAGCCCGACGAAAACGTTCGAAGCGTAAACTTCTTGGATATCATTCTACAAATGCTCGAGAAAAACCCCGATTTAATGAGCGATAAACAACTTCGAGACGAAGCATTTGCTCTAATTTCTGCAGTAATAAAACACATATTACGCTTTAAATGTAGAAAGGTTATGCTTAATCACTTTAGCAGGGTTTCGACTCCAGCACTACCGCCCAAACATTAACCCTGTACATGCTCGGTCTTTACCCGGAGATTCAAGAAAAGGTCTACCAAGAGTTGATTTCCGTCTGTGGAACGGATATCGAAAGAGACATTGAGCACACAGATTTAAAACACTTGACCTACCTCGAAAAAGTCATAAAGGTTAATTTTAGTTTATTACCTATCGCATGCACTGTATTACAAGTTTCCCAATGTTAAGTGAAAGCCAACTTAAAACTTTGCAGGAATCGTTAAGGCTCTGTCCTCCTTTTCCGATGATTGGTCGTAAGCTCACTGAAGACTTACAAATAGGTTTGTTTTAAGCTTGCCAATTTCTTTCGTAATAGAAATACCATTAATAATTTACTATGTTACCAAGTAACGACGTTGCAAATAAAATAATTAAATATCTCTTACTCTATTTGTTCTACGTCTAAAATTTGAACGTAACATTGACCTTAATAAACTATCAATTGTATTTCAATAAAATTCTGACACTATATTAATTTAATTGACAATTTCTAGGCGACAAAACTCTTAAAAAGGGGATTGAGTGCTGCATTTTGATACAAGGCGTTCATCTTGACCCCAGATATTTTCCCAATCCAGAAGTATTCGACCCCGAAAGATTCAACCCGGAAAACAGCGAAGGAAGACACCCATTTTGCTATATCCCATTTGCAGCCGGTCCCCGCAATTGCATCGGTTCGTCAACACCTTTCTATCTATAATTAACAACTTCATTAATTTCAACTGTTTTTCAGGACAAGCATTCGCCACGATTGAATTGAAAGTATTTTTATCAAACGTGATGCGCCATTTCCGAATCACTTCTCAATTACCGAGAGATAAATTAATTCTTGGTTATGATATTATTTCGAAAATTCATAAAATGCCGCTCCATTTCGAGCCCAGAAACCAAAAGAATTGAAAATATTCATGCATTTTATTTCACTTGTTGAACTAACAATGGCTAAACGTCTACTTTGACAAAGTAAATAATAAGTCACGTCTTTTGTAGATCAACACAATAAAATTAATTGTTCTAATATAATTTTTTTATCCTGAACGATAAGGCTGTTAACTAAAATGAACGATATCGTTTTCTGATTTCTCAGAATACCTGTTTTCTGACTAGGAGGGTTCCTACCATTTGCACAAGGAGGTTCAGGTTCCAGATTTGCTGATAAAGTCAAAAGCCAAGTCTCCTTGTGTAAATAATACTAATCCATCTAGTCTGAAAACTATGCAAAAAAGTACCGTATTTTAATAATAAGAACAAAGATGCTAAGATTGGAGCGGTCCGTTAGTATTATTATATAATGGATCGTATTATATGTGGCGGTAAACACTTCATTTTCATTACCTGAAAACTTAAAAGCTACTGACTAGCCTACACATAAATGAGGAAAGGAGAGCCACAGATTTTTCTGAGAAAGGCTAATTATTTGATTTTGTAAAGTGGACATTTATCTAGCAATAAAAGTCTTATTTCTCAGCCTCCTCCCAACCGTTCGTGCCATACTAAGAGAAAACTCGTAGATCGATTCTACAACATTCTTGGCTAAGTTAGTAGTGATCGTAAGATTCACCAAGTAAAAACTTGATTGCAGAAAATTTTAACTTTTGAGTTATTTCTTCATAAGGACCGTGTTTGCAGTTTGCAAATCTAAGCTAATGTCTTTGCATATTCCGGACTGCATTCATAGTTCTTACAAATTTTATTTCTCCGAGTGACGATGTAGTTTCGCAGTTTATTACACTGCATGTGTTGGTCACCGCGATCGGAGTTGGCAATTCGGATCATGATTGCTAACGTTTATCCATAATAAAGATAAATTATCTTAAGCCGAAGAAAAAGGGAAATTGCAACGAATAATGGAAACCATTTCCCGATCGGCAAGCCCTCATATATGCGTTTCCTTATGGGCGGATCCCTTAAAAAAGGTTCTCATAACCGCGGTTCCCTAAACAGCAGTTTCACGAAAAGGAAGAACCCGTTTCGGCAGTTCTTTTTACAATCGTTCTCGTAAACGCGGCGTACCATTACAGCAGTTCCCTAAAGAGCAGTAAAACATGGATGTGAAAAATCATATTCATTTATGATGGTGTAGGTTGTGTTATTTGAGCTCAAATTGTACTAGGTCAGGTGAGGTTAATTTAGTCAGGTTAATTTTTTTTATTTGTACTAAAATAGTCTTAGTTTATTTGGACCCAAATAGTATCAATTTTGGTTAAGTCTTAATTTTGAATTCTAGTAGTAATAGGTCAGAAAAGGTTATTCGAACCCCAATAGTTAAAGTTTGGTGTTATTAAAAGCCAATAACTACAGATTGGTGGTGTTAGAAGACAATAACTACAGATTTCGTGTTTTAAGATGCCATGAATTAGATTGGTGTTGTTAGAAGTCAATAAGTACAGATTGGTGTTATAGACGGATGACTAGCGCATGGTGTTGTTAGAAGTTAATAAGTATAAATTGGTATTTAGTAAGACAAAGGAAGTGGCGTAAAGCTTGTCGATGAAATTTATGTGCTTGTTAAGTAGTGACGTAAAAAAAGACAATTTTCTTGTTTTCTCCGAATTTCCAATAGAGATGTTCCGATACATGTTTAAACCGATAACGATTAATCAAAAATGTCTTGATTAGAATCAAGACCTAAAAAGTGTCGATAAGACTGAGGTTATCACTTGTCTGAAGGATCAGATATTGATTTTTCTTTTTAATTGAAACTTAAATGCATGCTTAAGAAAAAACAAAGTTCCATTACCGTTTTCCGTTGAAATAAATTATTTTGCTGGTGATCAATTTCAAAAATTTACTTATCTCGGCTTTTCGACCACAATTCCATTCCCCGAAAACATTTTATCATTACATTAATTACTTTTGGGAGAGTACTGTATGGTTTTGCGATTTAAAAGGTTCCTAAAGACGTTACATCTCCATTCGTGACCGGCACGCTTCGCAGTGGAACATTTTAATTATTCTAAAACCAATGGCGCCAAATTGAATAAGGAGAGTAAGATTTTTACTCGCGGTTTTGCAAAATGATGTAATATCAAGTGTACTTTAGTCAACCGTCGTATTGTTCTTTCTCATAGTTCAGGGCATGATCAGTGTTGCTGCCCAATTTCTCTCTCTAGTTTCTAACAATGGTTAGAGACTATTTG